>JAOWCC010000937.1:0-145172 GCA_030867875.1 Actinernus sp. WN-2022 | reverse complement strand
GATGCAAGGGAAAATTAGAAATATGCATTGTTCTTGCAGGGAAATTTAGAAATTTCCCTGTTTAAGACAATGCATATTTCTAAATTTCCCTTGCATTTGTAATGACCGGGGAATTTAGAGATTAAGTAACAGTCCGCGCAAGAGGTAGGCACAATTCTATTGTTCAGATGCAATTTGCTTTCCCCACTTCAGTATTTTCTGTTTTTCATACTGACAACTAATCAACCCTTAAATAATAAATTTCTGAAATTATATCCACTAAAAATGCATTTTAAAGGTAGAGTTCTTTTGTGTGAAAACATTTTGTCCAATCAGAAGAGTGCAAAAAAATAACCAAGAAAACGTTCAATTTAAAAATGTTCCCCATATTGAAAGTTCGTCATATTGAAAGTTATGAGAGTTTTCACTAGATACAATTCAAATCTGTTTACGAAATGAGAAAAAATATTCTTCTTCTTCAATTTTAGATAGATTTTAATGTCTAAGCCAATGAGCTGGAAGATTGAAACAATACCACAATTAGCACCTTTTTACATTCCATGCATAACATATGCCTACCTCTTGCGCGGACCATTACTTAAATGTGCGTGAACAAACAAAGGAATCCGAGGCGATCATGGTATTACTTAGGATAAATTAAGGTAGATTTATTGAACGGTAACTTCAAGGTCTTCTGTGCAGTTCAGCAAAATAACAAGAAGTCAAAGCCGGAAATTTGAAACCGAAACTGTATCAATATTTAAATCAATAGAAATCTTTACTTCGCCAGCACCGACTGAAGGCGGATACAAGAAGAGATGCAAACACCGTAAAATAAACCCGAGAGTTCGATAAGTATCATTTTCTGTTTGTTTGCACAAAGTCCACTGCATAATATTGTTTTATTTCTGTGATTTTTTGTTGTGCACTCTGACGCCCGGAAGTAAAATTTCCTACTGGCATGCGCAGTTTCAATGTCCTAGAATCTAGGACATCCGGTTTTTGTCTTACCAGGGCCTCCGATTTTTTAGTTATGTCGAGAAGGGACTGGGAACGAGAATGACAGAATTACTTCAAAAAGACTTCAAATATAGAGAAAGAAAGATCAGCTTTTTTGACAGTTACGAAATTTTAAACAACTTTAGTGCTTTACTTAAATATATTAACATTACTTTAGGGCTTGGGGTGTGAGAGGTTTTAATGATAATATTACTAATAATAATAGCTACTTTTCCATGTAGTAAATATTTCGTAAAGACAGGAAAAGAGTTTTCCAAAAGACAATAGTAACTCAAGGCTACTGAGAAATGCTTTACCCAAAGCAGAGGTTTAGCACCGGATTACAGTAAAGCATTGTAAGACTTAATACCTCATTCACACCAACCTGTTTATTTAAACTGAGTTTATCTGGCCCCTATCTTGAATGTGTTTAGATACACAGGGTTAAAACTACCTCGAACAGGTTGTTTAGTTAAACAGAATTTATCTAGCCCCTATCTTGAATGTGTTTAGTTAGACAGGATTAAAAGTACCTCGAACAGGTTGTTTACTTAAGAAAGGTCAGTTTGAAACTAGTTTAATTAAACAGCTTTAGACATGTTTAAGCTTTGGTGTGAACGGGATATTACACAAAGCATGTTTGACAACAATGACAACAACAATTTCCTGAAGTTCGCATTTCGATAAACAAATATAAAACAACATAATTACAGTTTCTATTATAGATGTAAGAACCCTTGATGAAGCAAGTGGTTTATTATAGACTGCAGGCATGGCTACATTATTATTACTCCATGCTTTCTACTCCTTCCTTTGGCTTCGGGATATCTTCTTCCACCGGTTCTGATTTCGTGGTCTCTGCTTCCACTGCGAAGATGAGGAAATCAACAGTTAACTCTCTAGATGAAGGAGTGAGTGTATAAAAAAGCTTAAGGAGCCTACAGCGTGTGAAAGTTCCAAATTCCTATCTATATGGTTTGTTTCCTAGGAAAGAATAAGGAACTGGATCATTAATCACTTATTTCATAAGCTGTTCTGGCACTCAATTACGTCTTCAAATGCTGTGCAAATATAAAAGCAACTAGCACAGCATTAATGTTTGTCTTCTTGAAATGTGGAATCTTAATAAGAAAGTTTATCAGTGTTACATGTTAATACTAAATAGTAAATAAAAAGTTTCTTTTTTCTTTTTATCTATTAGGCTGAATTTCATATAACAGCAACCAAACTTTCCGGTTAGTACCCTAATTCTAGGCCATTTATAGGCCTGGAGAATACCATCGAAAAACAACAACAAATGTACCAGTAATAGTTACTTACAGTAGTAGTAGAGTCGCTCCAACAGCGGTGTTGACAATTTAGATAAATTTAGTGTAGTGAGGAGTGTGTGTAGAATGAGTCTCGGGTACATTAGCATATCTTACTAGAGAATATATGAATGTAGTAAGGAGTGTGTGTAGAATGAGTCTCGGGTACATTAGCATATCTTACTAGAGAATATATGAATGTAGTAAGGAGTGTGTGTGGAATGAGTCTCGTACATTAGCATATCTTACTAGAGAATATATGAATGTAGTATGGAGTGTGTGTGGAAAGAGTCTCAGATACATTAGCATATCTTACTAGAGAATATATGAATGTAGTAAGGAGTGCGTGTGGAATGAGTCTCGGATACATTAGCATATCTTACTAGAGAATATATGAATGTAGTAAGGAGTGCGTGTGGAATGAGTCTCGGATACATTAGCATATCTTACTAGAGAATATATGAATGTAGTAAGGAGTGCGTGTGGAATGAGTCTCGGATACATTAGCATATCTTACTAGAGAATATATGAATGTAGTAAGGAGTGCGTGTGGAATGAGTCTCGGATACATTAGCATATCTTACTAGAGAATATATGAATGTAGTACGGAGTGTGTGTGGAATGAGTCTCGGATACATTAGCATATCTTACTAGAGAATATATGAATGTAGTAAGGAGTGTGTATGGAATGAGTCTTGGGCACATTAGCATATCTTAATAGAGAATATATGAATGTAGTAAGGAGTGTGTGTGGAAAGAGTCTCAGACACATTAGCATATCTTACTAGAGAATATATGAATGTAGTAAGGAGTGTGTGTGGAATGTGTCTTGGAGACAATCACATTAGCATATCTTACCAGAGAATATATGAATGTAGTAAGGAGTGTGTGTGGAATGAGTCTCGGGTACATTAGCATATCTTACTAGAGAATATATGAATGTAGTAAGGAGTGTGTGTGGAATGTGTCTTGGAGACAATCACATTAGCATATCTTGCTAGAGAATATATGAATGTAGTAAGGAGTGTGTGTGGAATGAGTCTAGATACATTAGCATATCTTACTAGAGAATATATGAATGTAGTGAGGAGTGTGTGTGGAATGTGTCTTGGAGACAATCACATCAGCATATCTTGCTAGAGATATCAGCCTCATTCATCCAAGGATGAACACAATGATATTCTTTTACTAGTCTAGATGATCCTGCAAGTCAACGTGTCCCCTGGATCTGAAGACCGTTGACACATGAAATTTCAAATTAGGTGACGTCAACTAAATTAGTACTAAATTTAGTTCAACTAAATCATCAACACCGATGTTGGAGCGACCGTCTAATACATGTAGTAACAGCTGTAATAAATACAGTAATAATTATAATACTAATACTAATAGCAGCATCATCAATAATAACAGCAGCAGCAGTAGTAATCATTAGTATAATTTCCTAGAGATTTGTCAAGAGGTTCCGGCTGTGTTGCTATATTCACCACGCAGCATGTTGAATAATAATTAGATCTACTCATTCCAGCTAAAGCCTAGGTTTAACAGTTTCAACATATTTTCAACTTCGGTTCAGCATTTGTTGAAGGATGTTGAAAGCATGCATGTCAAGCGGTTCAAAAATCTGACAACAGTAACATCACTGATATAACCTTCAAATATAACAGATGTTTTACAACAGGTCATTTATCTCTACCAGTATGTTTTACAACAGGTCAGTTATCTCTACCAGTATGTTGTACAACAGGTCAGTTATCTCTACCAGTATGTTGTACAACAGGTCAGTTATCTCTACCAGTATGTTGTACAACAGGTCAGGTATCTCTACCAGTATGTTGTACAACAGGTCAGTTATCTCTACCAGTATGTTGTACAACAGGTCAGTTATCTCTACCAGTATGTTGTACAACAGGTCAGTTATCTCTACCAGTATGTTGTACAACAGGTCAGTTATCTCTACCAGTATGTTGTACAACAGGTCAGTTATCTCTACCAGTATGTTGTACAACAGGTCAGTTATCTCTACCAGTATGTTGTACAACAGGTCAGTTATCTCTACCAGTATGTTGTACAACAGGTCAGTTATCTCTACCAGTATGTTGTACAACAGGTCAGTTATCTCTACCAGTATGTTTTACAACAGGTCAGTTATCTCTACCAGTATGTTGTACAACAGGCCAGTTATCTCTACCAGTATGTTGTACAACAGGTCAGTTATCTCTACCAGTATGTTTTTGTATAATAAATGAAGACTGGTTTTATGTCACCAGCTTGAATAGGCAACACTCAAATCGAGAAATATTCTACTATTCACTTGATTTAGAATGGATATTAGTGATACTAATATTTGAAGTAGTATTGTAAGTGGGGGGGCTGGGACACTAATACAGTGCACACCTAATTTTGTCAAAAAAAACAAAAAAAAACATATGACACAAGAAAAACCAACGTACAACACAAGAAAAACAACATATGACACAAGAAAAACCAACGTGTAACACAAGAAAAACAACGTATAATAAGACCCTCATTTTTTTCGGCTTCTCAGAGAATGGATGGGCACCAATACCACTTCTTACATTCCTTGTAGACCGTGAGGCTATAAATACGTTTTGATAAGCGATCGAAGGTCTGGAATCTATTGCAAAGCTCATTATAGTATTTCTTCCGTTAGATGTTGGACCCGGCCTTCTTTTTACTCCACATGATGGACCACTTAGACATATAGCTACAGTAAGATATAGTACCACCTCTAGTAGATGGAGTGTGAAAAGTGTGGGAGAGAATTCAATAGGAGTTGGAATCTGAAACGCCACCTAGAGGATCGCAAGACCCCCTGCGTTAGAACTCCAAAGCCCCCTATATATGAGATTTGTGAAAACTGTGGGAGAGAATTCAATAGGATTTGGAATCTGAAACGCCACCTCGAGAATCGCACGACCCCCTGCACTAGAACTCCAAATCGCTTTACTTGTGAGAATTGCGGAAGAGAGCTAAGCTGTTACTCTGCTTTATGGAGACATAAGAAGACTAACTGCCTCAACAAAAATCAAATACGTAGGTCATATGATGGCTGAACATATACTAACATTCAGACGAGCACCCAAGACCATTAAGGGTTATTTACACGGATGGAAGATGGACGTTCCCGACGGTAATCCTCTAGGAGCAGATCCAGCTGCTTTCCTTGCCGGCGTGCGAAAGCAGACTACCGAAAAGATCGATGAAGAGCTACAAGACTTAAATAACATTAAGGTTCAGCTAGCTTTGAATATAACTCTCCGTCTCGACAAACCCGAGGGTTCGGTATACGATACAAGCACATTTCGGAGTTCACAAGCAGTTCTGACCAACAGTTCTTATACCCGTGGAGTAATAGTAGAAGCGCATGCTCAGATCTATAACTACATTGAGAAATGGATCAGTCGAGGATCAAACTGGGTCATAGATAAAGTCAACATTCTATGGGTGAACATTGCTAAGTATCAACCACTACGCGGAGGTTCATATTTACCACTACCTAAAGAAATCGCGAATAAGAAAGCCGTGATCAATGTAAAGAACTATGACGACCATTGCGCACTTTGGGCGATAACGGCAACGCTGCATCCAGTTGCAATACACCCCGAGAGAACATCAAAGTATCGAAAAGGAGATTGGCCAAAACATGAGGGGGTGGACTCACCAACACCAATTTCGCTACCACTATTGGAGAAGCAAAACGAAATCTCCATCAACGTGTATGGTTGGGATCCAAAGGAAAAGTGTTTGATTGTACACCACATATCAAAGGAGACCTTTCCAAAGCGTATTAACCTCTTGCTTATAGAGTGCCCAGATAGCGGTCGGCAACACTACTGCCGGATCAAGGACTTCAACCGCCTACTATTCGATCAGACAAAACATAAATGTAGGAAACACTTCTGCGAGCGATGTCTACATGGATATACTACCAAAGACCTCCTTGCAAATCACATCCCAGAGTGTAACGGAATTAACGACCGAGCCATTCGAATCGAGATGCCCACCAATGAGAACAACAAAGTCTCATTTCAGAACGTCCACAAACAGCTCAAAGTTCCCTATGTTATCTATGCAGACCTTGAGGCTTTAACCACTAAGTTCGAAGGACGCGCCAAAGATCCTACGAAAAGCAATACACTTAAAACGGAAGAACACATTCCCTGTGGATTTTGTTACATCGTCGTACGTTCTGACGGTCACAGCGAACCACCAGTCTTCTATAGAGGTCCTGATAAGATCGAGCGCTTTCTACGATGTGTACAAGATGAAGAAAGAAAGATCAAAGCCATAGTAGCCAAACCACTGTGTATGTCGTGGGAAAACAAGAGGCATTTCGATCAAGCAAGGACTTGCCATATTTGTCAGAAGCCTTTATTTGGTAAAGATAGAGTACGAGATCATTGTCACATCACTGGGGAGTTTCGAGGCGCAGCACATAAGGTATGTAATCTCAAATTACGTATCTCACCTATCATCCCAGTTGTATTCCACAATCTACGTGGGTATGAGTCTCACCTACTGATGCAATCTATTTCCAAGACGGAGGGCGATATCTCTTGCATTCCAAATAATATGGAGAAATATATTTCATTCTCACTTGGCAACCTACGGTTCATCGATAGCATACAATTTCTACCATCCTCTCTTGACAAGTTGGTAGCAAGTTCTACCCCAGACACCTTTCAACAAACTTCAAAGCATACACCAGACCCAAAGAAAAACAAGTTGCTACTACGCAAAGGCGTTTATCCATACGAGTACATGGACTCTTGGGATAGATTTGAACACTGAGACTTCTCTTCCGCCGAAAGAATCGTTCTATAGTAAGCTAAGCCTAGAGGATACATCCGATGAAGATTATGAACATGCATTAGAAGTTTGGAACGTATTTGATTGTAAGACATTAGGTGACTACCACGACCTTTACCTCCAAACTGACGTACTTCTTCTAGCAGATGTATTTGAGACCTTTCGTGCAACATGTATGCAAAACTACGGATTAGATCCAGCTCACTACTATACGAGTCCTGGTCTATCGTGGGATGCGTTGTTAAAAAAGACCGGAGTGGAGCTTGAACTATTAACCGACTACGACATGCATCTATTCATTGAGAAAGGTTTACGTGGTGGTATATCCATGGTGTCTCAACGCAATGCCAAGGCAAACAATCCAAACGTACCCGATTTCGACCCCGATAAGCCAAATAGCTATATACTCTATCTTGATGCCAACAACCTATACGGATGGGCTATGAGTCAATATCTACCAACGGGAGGGTTTGAGTGGTGTACACCAACAGAAGAGCAAATCGCCATTCTTGCAACCGATTCTGATGTAGGTTACATCCTCGAAGTTGACCTTGAATACCCTCGAGAACTTCACGATATGCATAACAGCTATCCGTTAGCTCCTGAAAGAATGCAAGTGAATAAAGCTTGGTTCTCAGAGTATCAGACAAATCTATTCGAGGAGCTATACAAAGGAAATGGATCCTTGAAAGCGGAAAAGCTTGTACCTAACTTATATAACAAAGAACGATACGTGCTCCACTACCGCAATCTACAACTATATCTATCTCTTGGCATGCGTTTGAAAAAGATCCATAGAGCACTACGATTCGATCAATCGCCATGGATGGAGCCATACATACGAATGAATACAGAATTACGAAAACAAGCGAAGAGCCCATTCGAGCAGGAACTCTACAAATTAATGAACAATAGTGTATTTGGTAAGACAATGGAGAACCTACGAAAACGTGTAGATATCAAACTAATTCGCTCCTCAGAAGGAATCAGACTACAACGTCTCTTGAATAAACCTAGTTATGCTCGCTCTACGATCTTTGACAATGATCTAGCCGCCGTACATAATTACAAGAGCAAGTTACTACTGAACCGTCCAGTATATGTTGGAATGTCGATTCTAGATCTCTCAAAACATTTAATGTATGACTTCTACTACAACGAGCTCAATCAGCAGTATGGACAACGTTGTAATCTACTATATACAGATACCGATAGCCTATTACTACACATCGAAACTGAGGACATCTATGCAGACATGAAAGCCAATAAACGTTTCTACGATACAAGCAACTACAGTAAAGACCATCCATCATACGACGTATCCAACAAGAAAGTATTTGGTAAAATGAAAGACGAATGTGGAGGCATTCCCATTGTTGAATACGTTGGACTACGATCAAAGCTCTACTCGATCTTGAAAGTAGATGGTGGGGAGATTCGGAAAGCTAAAGGTACGAAGAAGGCAGTTGTGAAACATCGTATTCGACATGAACAATACAAGGAGTGCTTACTAGACAAGAAAGTATTCCGCCATGGTATGGATATGCTTCGAAGTGAAGGTCATAGAATGTATGGCATGCATATGAATAAAGTATCTCTATCACCATTCGATAGTAAACGATGGATTCCAGCAAATGGAATAGATACACTAGCCTACGGTCATGTGGACGTCTTTCCAGAGGATGAAGACTTATTTTTGTCTCTTATTTTTCTAAAATACGGATTCGCATCCAATGGATATATTTATTATTCCAAAGAGACTGGCGTAATATATTGAGTACATCGTCCTCAACTGGATCGTCACTTACTTCAGCCCAAGCCTTTAACATACTTTTATAAAATGGTGGTATGTTTTGGGGGATTTTCGATTCATCAAAATTTTCATTAATACATTTAATACCTCCCAACTCCTTAAAGTATAAAGACGGAAAAAGATGCCAAGCTTTGCCTGGATCTGACGACTTTTTTAACTGAATTATCAAAAATGCATAATGTGCCTTAATACATGTTTCTAAGTCGGGTAAATTTAACCCTCCCTTATCATAAGAATTTAAGAGAGTCTGATATTTTATTTTTACTTTTTTCCCGCACCATACAAAATTCACAACTTCTTTTCTCACTTTATTAATAAAATCCCTAGGAACACATAATTTAGAACAAACATATAGAAGCTGTGAAAGTGCCAATGATCTAATGAGTTGTATTCTTCCAAACAGCGTGAGATGGCGCATTCTCCAAATTGAAAGGATTGCCTTAAATTTCTTAAAAACACGATCAAAATTTCTAATTTTGTGTAGGTCCTTGTTCAATGTGAAATAAATACCTAAAATTTTAATACACTCATTACTTATGTTAATTATTTTCCCTTTAACCTTTTCCTTTGCAGCATTACCCCCTATCCAACATGCTTCAGATTTTTCCAGGTTAATTTTCAAAATGAATATCGATTAAAGTCCTCCAAGAGCTTAACAACTGAGTTAAAAGAGTTAAGATTTCTCAGGAAAAAGGTGGTATCATCCGCGAATAATAAAACCTTCTTTTCTACCCCTGCTACAGTTACGCCTTCTATAATTGCTGAAGAGCGCACCATTTGTGCCATTACTTCTATCACCAAAATAAATATATATGGCGAAATTGGGTCGCCCTGTCTAGTACCTCTTGATGTTCTAAAATATGGAGTAGCCGTCCCATTATTCAACACACAGCTTTGGTTATCAAACAAAAGAGTTCTTATACAATTAATAAAGAACGGACCAAAACCAAATCTTTTCAAAGTCGCAAAGATAAAGTTGTGCTCGATACTATCAAATGCTTTTTCAAAATCAGCTGCAAAAAGAAGAAAAGGAGAATTATTTTGTGAATAGAAATCAATTACATCCTCAAAAAATCGTATAGAATCTTCAATATTCCTCGCTTTCACAAAAGCAGCTTGATCAAGGTGTACGATTTTCGGTAGAATACTAATCAATCTACGTTGATCAGACTAATTGGGCGCCATGATTTCAAAAACCTACAATCTTTATCCTCCTTTTCCAGGAGAGTTATTATCGCTTGTTTCTGCGTTGTTGTTAATGAACCATGATCAAAACAATCATTGATGCAAACAACAAGCTCCTTACCAAGAAGTGGCCAGAATGTAACATAGAATTCTTTACTAAGGCCATCATTTCCGGGAGTTTTCATATTACCCATCTGTTGTAGGCATTTATAGCATTCGTTAACGTTTAAATATTCTTCACAACTCTTCCTATCATCTTTGTCAATATTTGGTATGTTTACTCCCGATAAAAATACTGAGCACTCTTCTTCAGTTTTGTCACTCTTAGAACTAAATAGGTTTTTATAGTAACGTTCGATGTTCATGTTAATTTCCTTTGGATTAACAACTTCCGTTTCGTCCTCTAAAATAAGTTTCCTTACATGAGTCTTTACTTTGTTACGTTTTTCCAAAGACAAAAAGTACTTGTTACTTTTCTCGCCAAATTCATACCAATTAACTTTAGACCGCACTATTTGTCCTTCAGTAATGTCATCATAAACCTTTTCAAGTTCCAATTTGGCCTCATTGTGTTTCTTAACTAAATTGTCTTGGTTTAACCAGTCTTCGGTATTCTCTATCTCTTTTATTTCATTTTCTAGACACTGCCATTTCGTTCTAAATTGTTTTGCTTTTCTCTTCGAGTATTGCAAAGTGAAATATCTCATTTCATACTTTAGCATTTCCCAGCGCACTTGAGGGTCTAAAACTTTCTGTACAGAAAATTCGTTGAGTATCTCTCTTATTTTTTCATTCATCTCTTTCACATAAATTGGGTCTTTGGAGAGGGAGTTATTATATTTCCAAAATGATGGGCCCTTCCTACCTTCATCAAAAGCTGAAATTTTCATTTGCAGACCCGAGTGATCCGTAGCTGGTGCCGGTATTATATCAATATTCTCAATAAAAGGCTGCAGACTGTCAGAAACAAAAAGGTAATCTAATCTTCTATGAAGTATTTCATGTTTAAAACTTTTAGTACCTAGGGCTTTCCCTCTCCAGGTGAAGCGTTTGGATTCAGGGTTCCGTAATCTCCAAATGTCCACAAAAATTGACTCAATCGCCTCTACTGATCCTAGTTTTATCGACGGATTCCCACCCGACGATTCTAATTCTATATCAAAAATAACATTAAAATCGCCGCCCCACAATATATTAGTATCTGGATCACATTCTAAAGTACTTATTTGTGAAAAGAGATGATTGAAATAGTTAATCTGCGCGTTTTCGGTATTCGGTGCAAAAGAATTAATGAGAAGAAAACTCGATCCGGTTTCATTCGGCTTCGTCTTGAATTAGAGACGCTGTGTAATCTTTTCAAAGGAGCTTGTTTGAAATAATCGGAGCGGCGCGGAAGGCTGGCGGAATAGAGACTAGACTGAAACAAGAGAACAGTTCGGTTCAAAATTAAAGGAATATTATTATCTATGTGGCCGGATTGATCATGACATACGTGAAGTGTAGCTCACTCTGACACACGTGAAGTGTAAGTCATTGTACATGTGAAGTGTAAGTCATTATGACACATGTGAAGTGTTAGTCATTGTGACACAAATGAAGTGTAAAGGCTGGTTCTCATATGATCGCTGACGATCGCTAGCGATCGCCGGATCGTCCAAATCACTCAACCGAAGGATCGCTGGCGATCGCTGCCATTTGTTCACATATAATCGCTCGCAAGTTTACGCGCCAGTGCGTGTGAGTTGGATGGACTGTCAAGTTCCCGATTTCCCAGATTTGAAACTGACGCTTTGTGCTCGATATGCACAGCAAGCCAGTCTAGATTCATAAACTCGACTGGCATGGGAACAGAATCTCTTCCTGAATCCAACGGAATGTCCTTTCTCCGTTTGAGGTATCTTCCATACGCAGTCCTAGCTGATATGTTTTCCTCTACAGCAGTCGGTGTAATGTTGAACTTTTCACTGATTTTCGTCCACACATTCAACTTCTTGTACTTGTCTTTATATTCTCTGCTGTATTTGTTATAAATGCATTCGTATTTGCGCAGCTCTTCAATAAACTCTTCCGTACTGCATAATATATACATAATCAATTCTTGGAAATACTCAGTATCTAAATAATTCTTGGAAATACTATACATAATTAATTCTTGGAAATACTGTATATAATTCTCGGAAAAAAAGGACGTTAATGTAAGTAAATATAAAACGGGGGTTTCCCTAAACGTAATCCTAACATGTGTATTATGTAAGGATCATACAGCTTTATTTTCACTGAAGTTATGAGATTAGCATATGAGTTTTCGACGCATTTTACCGACGTACTAATTTCACCGTCAAGAAAATCAGCTACTGTGAACGCAGTTCATTCGAGATGTCGGAATGGACGTTGAAGAGGGAACAGTCATCACGACTGCGCCTATCCGTCATCTATAGGCCCCCATACTCAGCCAAGCACCCTGTCATCACCAGTGTCTTTATTTCTGAATTTGCTGAGTATTTGGAGTCATTTATTCTCTGTACGGAGCCTGTATTGATCTGTGGAGATTTCAACATTCATGTTGATAACCCGGCAGATCCTGATGGGTAGCGGGTAACGGGTAACGGGTAGCGGATAACGGGTAGCGGGTAACGGATAGATGAAGGTTTTTTTTTGTACAAAAATATTATCTGGCACCCGTTTACGGCGTGCCACACAGGTACCCCAGGCTCATTATGCGTAAAACGGTTATTTCCCGGATATTTGAAATTACAATAAATGTATGGAGTTTTAGCTCGCATACCCGTTTGCTCTAAAATAAATTTCAATAAATCGTCAAAATATTCTTACCTGTCTCTTGTGTATTTCTTTCAGTTTCTGTGAAGTTTCAAGCCATTCCGTTTAATATTGAGTGAGTTACAGGAATTTTCCTTCCCTTAGTATAATTATTGGGAAGGTAGCAAACTCTAGGCCGATCAGCCGCTCGAATTCGCATAAAAATCCCGTACATCGCCAAAATTCCTTCAAATAACGGTTGCCCAAACACAGGTCCTTCACCACACTCAGCTTCCCTTTCACTGGTTTACTTTAACGGGAGAAAAATGCCACGTAGTTTGCAGTTTTCGAGTTTCGCGGATGTCCTGCAACGGGCTCAGACCTCGAACATATATAGGTAGTATCGTCGTGTACCGTTTAACCAACTGCGTCATAAAATTCCCTTTGTTACCCACGTTCGCTATGAATAATTTGAGACTCAGAAATTTTATACGAACATCGGAATCGACACTTAGAAATTTTAGAACGATTATTTGTTATCCTCACTATAAAAAAAATTACCGCCTGAACCGGGATTCGAACCCGGGCCGGTTAAGAATCAATGCAATGGCTTACCCACCACCAACCCAAACCCTAACCATTAGACCACGAGAGAATTCGCTGATTGGAGTCGTTTCTTTTACCAGATTTATATAATCTTCATTAGCATGTTCATAAAATATTCTATTATAGTATAATATATACTATAATAGCGGTACGACAACCCACCGAGCGCGCGAGGTGTGATTCCCCACGGATCTCAACGGTACACGACGATACTACCCATATATACGTTATTTAAAAAATGATATTTCAACAAGCGTTCTAATGGTCAAGTGGTTTAGATTATTCGCTTTCGAGTCCTGCAAAAAAAATTGTTTTAATTCTTTTTCTCTTTTCTCATTTTTATTTAATCTTTTCGTCTATTTTAAGGTATTAGAGCCGCTTTCTACACTAAAAATAAACAAACCATTGATATATATGTTTGAGGTCTGAGCCCGTTGCAGGACAGATGGATAAGAACATCCGCAAAACTCGAAAACTGCAAACTACGTGGCATTTTTCTCCCGTTAAAGTAAACCAGTGAAAGGGAAGCTGAGTGTGGTGAAGGACCTGTGTTTGGGCAACCGTTATTTGAAGGAATTTTGGCGATGTACGGGATTTTTATGCGAATTCGAGCGGCTGATCGGCCTAGAGTTTGCTACCTTCCCAATAATTATACTAAGGGAAGGAAAATTCCTGTAACTCACTCAATATTAAACGGAATGGCTTGAAACTTCACAGAAACTGAAAGAAATACACAAGAGACAGGTAAGAATATTTTGACGATTTATTGAAATTTATTTTAGAGCAAACGGGTATGCGAGCTAAACTCTCCATACATTTATTGTAATTTCAAATATCCGGGAAATAACCGTTTTACGCATAATGAGCCTGGGGTACCTGTGTGGCACACCGTAAACGGGTGCCAGATGATATTTTTGTACAAAAAAAACACCTTCATCTATCCGTTACCCGCTACCCGCTACCCGTTACCCGTTACCCGCTACCCGCTACCCGTTACCTGCGTTTTAGACACGCCGCAGATCCTGATGGTGAGGCTTTCTGTGATCTATTAGCCTCAATGGGTCTTAGACCAGTATGTGCCGCAACGTAGCCTTAGATCTGCTGACAAGCTATTGCTTAAGATATCACCATATAATCTGAAATCTTATGGCTACCGCGCTTTTTCAGTTTGCGCCCCGCAACTGTGGAATTCCTTGCCATTAGATTTAAAGCACAGCCCCTCCGTTGACAGCTTCAAGAAAAGCTTAAAAACATTTTTATTTAAGAAAGCTTACTACTGAGCAATTACAGTCATCGTATAGTATATTGCAATTAGTAGTATTATTTTAATATTATATATATATATATATCTTTTAAACATTTTATCCATACGTATTTTATCATTATCACTATTTTGGTTTAATTCTGCTGTTTTTTTTATATTAGGTAATTATTTTTAGCATTAAGATACCTTGTAAATGTTTTTTTTATATTATTGTAAAGCGCTTTTGGTCTCTGAAGGAAAGAGCGCTATATAAATAAACTATTATTATTATTATTATTAAACAGCATGTGACCTCGGCCACCCAAATACATGGGCATACGCTGGACTTGATCATAACACGCCAAACTGACAGTATTATTGTGAATACACCAATCGCTGACAGCTCCTCTCCGATCATGCCATGGTGATATGTCATCTCAATATGGCTAAGGCTGATCTGGCAGTAAAAACTGTCTCCTACAGGAAAATTAAATCAATTGATTTTGACGCATTTAAAACTGACATCTGTGCCTCTGGTCTTTATCAGGACATACCCACTGCTCTTGATACTATGGTTAATAATTACAACACTACTATGACGTCACTTCTGGACAAATACGCTCCCCTCCGTATCAAGACGGTTGTCACTCGTGCGCGTGCGCCTTGGTTTAATGACGACATCAGGTCTGCAAAAAGGCTTCGCAGGAGAGCAGAACGGAAATGGAGGACCACGGGCCTTGAATCTGATTTATTAGCGTTCAAGACCATAAAGAATAAGACTACGTATTTAATGAACAAGGCTCGCTGTGTCTTCTACACAGACTTCATAGTTAAGAATTCTTATGATCAACGGAAACTGTTCTCTGCGACGAGCAAGCCATTACGCCAAGGCGATGAGACATTGTTTCCACCACACAGTGACAAAGCAGTACTTGCTAATGATTTAGGGTCCTTTTTCGTGAAAAAAATTGCAGACATACGGTTGGATCTCGACTCAATCCCTTGCTCGGTCACCACCTTGGCTGCCATATCTGATATCCCAGCATACTTCATTCTGTCCGTTTGAACCTCTGCATGAGGATTCTGTCAGAGTGCTTGTGATGAGTGCACCAAATACGTCTTGTTCTCTGGACCCTGTGCCGACCACAATAGTGAAAGACTGCTTAGATGAACTCCTGCCTTTTTTGACTGCGATGATCAATATGTCCCTCCAGACAGGTGAATTTGCAGATGCCTGGAAAGAAGCGCTTATTAATCCATTGCTTAAGCGCTCTGGATTGGACCTGATTTTTAAGAACTTTCGGCCGGTCAGCAACTTGCAGTTTACATCTAAACTTGTTGAGCGTGCTGCTACTAACCAGACATACTCATACCTTGCTGATAATGGTTTCCTTCCGGTGCTCCAATCAGCTTACCGTCCTGGGCACAGCACTGAAACCGCTCTCTCTAGTGAAAAGTGACATACTAATGAATATGGACAAACAACACATCACCCTACTTGTTCTCCTCGATCTACGCGCCGCCTTCGACAAGCGTGTACTACTTGTACACGCTTTCATTACTAGCAAGATCTATTACTGTTACAGTTTACTATACGGCCTCCCTAAATCTCACATAGCTAAACTTCAACGTGTACAGAACGCTGCAGCTGGACTTGCTATGAATGTACCACGCTTTTGTCATATCACACCTGTACTCACCAATCTTCATTGGCTACCTGTTGTATATCGTATTCAGTTTAAGATTTTGATTATTACGTTTAAATGGCTTCGTAAGATGTACATGAATTGTTTCATGTTTTGTGAGCGACCACTGTTTTGGAGCTCGGGTAGCCATGTCTGTTATTGTATAGTACGGGGTAAATAATACAGAGAAAGTATACTTTCCTGTTAGGTGTAACTTGTCCTCGTGTAGCCAGCTATCGCCGTTAGGCTGTCTCGTGACGTTCTTGAGTGATCGCTTCTGATTGCTTATCGCGCGAAATTCGAATTTAAGAAATCATGCTAAAAAAATGAGGGCTACAGAGTTTGTAAACAGTACTAAAATACTGCACTTCACATTAAACTTGACCATCCATCCAGTCATCAGCGTCAAATGGTAATTCAACGCAATTTCTTTGCCCTGAACATGAGCTCCGCCATAATTCGCGTATCCAAAGCATGCCACATATGTGCCTCAATACAGAAGTTTCCAAGTGCCTTGGTTAATCAGTCATCTGAAGACCCACCAGAAGTAGTCGGTGTTTCCTTCGCCGCCGACGTCATCAAACGTTGTCGCCAACTCATCTTGTTATTGAGAGAATGTACAACCTCGTACACAGTGTCGTGCATAATACCAGACGAGAAGCACGATACCCTCCGTGATGCCCTCACTCGCTTAGTTGTAGGCCTACACCAACTTGATGGACCCAAGGCAATTATACGTGTCGATCCCGCACCCGGTTTCATTTCACTAAGAAACAACGATACGTTACGTCATCTTAGCGTCTCGGTTGAAATCGGCCGAGTTAAAAACAATAACAAGAACCTTGTTGCCGAGAGGGCGGTACTAGAGCTTGAAGAAGAGCTTCTACGCTAGGAACCCGGTGGCGGGCCCGTTAGTGAAGTTAGCCTTGCCTTAGCTACAGCGCGTTTGAACTCACGAATACGCAACCAAGGCCTCTCCTCTCGCGAGCTATATATGGACACAACGCAACCAGTTCACAAACGATCAGATACCGTTGTCTGACCACCGATACATATTGGAAAAGCACAAGCAACGACTTGAGAACCATGCCCACAGTGAAAGGACTAAGAACAGTCGCGGTATAGTAGCCCCTTGTCCCCACTCCGAGTTTGAGACCTCGTGTATTCCGACCGGGATAAATCACAGGCACGAGACAGATACATTGTTGTCAATATCGACGGCGAGTGGTGTTTTATTAAAGGGGAACTGAACCCTAAAATCAACCCAATGTCTAATACAAACATGTATTCGAAATAAATAGGTTCTGCTATTTAATTTTTCTGTGTTGGGCGTCTAGCAAGAGACCTACAATCCTGATGCCATAAATCCTACCCCTTACCAGGTAAACCTTACGATTGTTAGTCACAGTACACCAGACCAAGGTGCAGCTCTATCACCTACGTGTAGTATATTCCCCTCTGTTACTGATGAGATAGACGATCCAGACACAACGTCAAGATCTCAGCGTCACCGCAAACCCCCAGGGTATTTACAAGACTATGTCCTATCATAAGACACTTTCCCGGAATTTAACATTCGTTATGAACAATATCTCAGTCGTACTGAGTCGTATCAGACTCGCTACTGTTGTTGACACATTTGTCCTCTGGAAATATTATTAGTTAAAATAGACTTTGTGTTTTTAAAGAGGAGGAAGAAGACATTACGCCAGCAGTTATTGACTGCCAGCAGACATTGTGGACTTGCAGCTGCGCGTGCGCGTGTCGCTTCTCATCTGGCGTTCGTTGTTGTTGGATCGCCAACTTGAAAACGTGTGTTATTAAATAAAGTTCCTCGTTCGTTACTTCACAAGTATTTCTCTCCTCACTGGCGCTAGCTAGATTAGCTTTTTAGTTATTCTAGGATACTCATATTTTTATTTATGTAAATTATCACCGTAAACTTCACATGTAACGCATGGTACAAATAAAGTTGTTGCGTTTGAGTCATATTATTCCTTTGTCTAATGTTCCCATATACTTCACATGTAACGCATGGTACAAATAAAGTTGCTGCGTTTGAGTCATATTATTCCTTTGTCTAATGTTCCCATATACTTCACATGTAACGCATGGTACAAATAAAGTTGTTGCTGTTGAGTCATATTATTCCTTTGTCTAATGTTCCCATATACTTCACATGTAACGCATGGTACAAATAAAGTTGTTGCTGTTGAGTCATATTATTCCTTTGTCCGGCCAAATTGTCGACACATTTCAGCAATAGCTCGTAAACCCTCATTTGGTTCTATTTTATCAATGTCAATATTTAAATTCTTTTTAACTTTTTCAAGAAACAATTTTTGTTCTTTGTTATTTTTGAAATTATATTTTGTTGATTCTAGCTTAAGTTTTATATTTTTTTGAATATGAACCTTGAATAGATGGTTAGTCGATTTTTCAAAATGCCATACCTCATATATTTTCACTATTATATAACCCTTTTGAATAGCTTTATTATCTTAATCAGTTGTCCATGTTCCAATAAATGAAGGTTCATTATTGTTATGACAACATTTTTCTTGATTTTTGGTTTTAGTACATGATATGTACAGAGGAAACGTCAATTTTTCAGAATTTTCCCATTTTATTTTTTAGAGAAAACAGGATGATATAATTTTCGTGGTGGTAATATTTTACATTTTATGAACCATACCATAATTGTTGGTATTTAAGATTTTTTTTCAGTGTGTCCTACAGGATATCTCTTATAGTATAGTACTGTACTGTAGGATATCAACTACAGGAATCAACATATTTCCCACATTCGCTCTCTTTGAATTTATATAACAGCTTAGTGGCATTAGTTCGCCCTCCATAGAAGACATCTCTTGGATTTAATGGCCCAACTACTTCTCTATTCCATTCAGTTTATAATAATTCTGAAAGTTGTATTCCTTTTTAATTTACACTCCCACATTTCTGCCAGTATGGGCAGCACTACTTGGTTATAATACCATGATCACCTCAGGGACATTATTTTTAAAATCTCTAAATTCCCTCATCAACATGCATATTTCATGTTCTAATTTTCCCTCATTAACATGCAAGAAGGAAAAATAGAAGGGCATGCATGCAATGGCAAGTTATTCAGACCCTAGCAGGGTGCAATGCCTGTCAACGCTGTACCGGCTTACTATTGTATTAGGGGCGCTCAATTAAGTATAATAACAACGTTTTGAAAAGCAACTCAACTGCAGCATCTTTAAGCAGAGAAAAACTAAAGTATTATGGAAATTAAAATAATTTAACAAAGTTTGAAAACTAAAGTTAGGTGATTTATTTTTTAATTTTATATAGTCATTATTCAATTTTTAGTGGCATTATTAACACTTTCATTAATGTAAATATTGCTTTGCATTAATGGTATCATCAGTATCATTTACATTATCACTATTATCATTGTACATGGTCAAATGACCCATATCTCATTTTCTCTGGGTAATTTTGGTCAATTTCTGAGTAGCCATTTGTTGATAATGGCCCTACATTGCAAGTTAGTTCCTGTCATGCATTATCATCATGATCATTTTAATTGCATACAAGCATACACTGTACATATATGTATCAGGAGCCCATTATATGTATTTCAAAAACTCATGAATAATTTATGAGCATGTTGTCCAATCAGATGAAGCAAATCAGTCACATGCATGCTCCTTTATACCTGATAAGATCTCATCATTCTAAAAAGCCCGCGGAGGGATTTAAATTCTGTCCAGGGGGAAACGGGGTTAATCAACTCTTGGAATTTCTATTGATGTTTCAGCTTTCTCATTGAAATGCTAATTAGGATGAACGTTTTATATAAAGAATACTAATTTTATATAAAGTTTCATCCTAATTAAGAATTCACTGATAAAGACTCAAAGATAGCGAAAATTACACGGAACATAAGGTACCTAGATAATAAATTTTAAACTAAATGTACTAATATCAGCAGACTACCGAGATACACAGATAATATTTTTAAAATGAAGTTATCCAACTACAATTACTTGTTTACCGAGCCACTGTTTAGTTCCAATTATTAAACCAAACTCAAAGCCGTAAAATAATAAAAACGTGCATTAAACTTACAAACATCCTCTTCATATTTTGTGCCGTAGTCAAAAATTTAGTCTGCCGTTACGTCAGTCACATCGCTTTCCAAGTCTTGAACTTTATCGATGCCAACCACGCCACCAAATCCTTCAAGTGCAGGTTCTTCTTGCCCTAGCTTGTTCCTTGCCACACAATGCTTTCAGCATTGCGAAACGCCGCTTCAAACAACATAGTATGGTAATTTCTTCGTGTCAACCCCTTGAGATGTTTGTAATCGCAGGCGGTGATTACTCGAATATTTTGCATGGCGTTGTGAATACAAAGGTTCAATGGTTCATTAAGTAACCATTTTTGAAGCCGTTTAATAAACTCGCAGCACGTGTTTTATCATGTCTAAAACTGATAAAACACTGCTGCTCGTTTATTAAACAGTACATATGATATAGTTACAGACCAATGTTATCATCTGTAACTGGAGAATACCCCACGTGCCACTTGGTCATTAATAATGCATGTTATCAAACCTTATAACAAACCTACCCCCAAAAATTTCAAAAAAATCTAACTATTTCCAACCCAAATCGTTCATAGAAAGAGTCTAAATACATCTGAGCTATAATGGATATTTTAGCCAGCTGTGAGTCTGAGGGAACTGTCACCCATTAAGAAGCGAAAAAGTATTAACTTCATTCTGTGAAGGGTTTTTACTCACTCTGGCTATGTATCGACCCCCCGCGTGGGCTGACATCTCCGCATATTTTTTAACTCCATCGCTTTCTGAGCTGTTCATTAAATGGAACCAAATATGTGAAAAGAATCCCTAGATCTTCTTTTCTGGATAGTATTTGTACAATTCGCCGGATTACAGAAGTGGAGATGAAGTAGCTTTTTCATCCAAACTCGCGACCAACGACAGAGCAAATAGTAAGCGCTAGGTAACGTGGCTTATGGTGCGTTCGATTGACCGTATTACGGAATAAGAATAAACAGAATGTTCACTACAAATCGCCTATACTGGATTCTTTTAGCTACTGGAATACTAAATAATTGTATCCTGAATATCATATGTCAGCAAGCATTTGTAGCTTACAGTGTAAATTGTACCTCAACCAGTGATTTCCAGAGCCCTATATTCCATCTATTCCTATTCCGGAAAACGGTCAATCGAACGCACCCTTAGTGAGATGGCCGAAATGGGATAATAGCCACGCGCCAGGTCAAGCTGGGGGTATTAATTGGCCAAGTTCGTTTTTTACGTGTTTATGGACCGAGATGAAGTCGAGGTCCATAAAAGCGCAAAAAAAAAAAATGAACGAGGCCAATATTCCCCAATCTTGACCGAACAAGCTTCGTCAATAAGGTTTATATTATATGGCAAAAATTAATAAAATCCCACTTTGACGCACTCGCCAGGAACCCATTGCATTGCGTGGTAAACAGAAGAGCGAAAAGAAATCAAGACTCGACGACTTTCACTTGAAATTCAATCTCGTGGCGTTCAAAACAGTTCGTTTTCCGACATCAAAAATGCTCTTTATGGATGAAAACTGACCTGTACTTTACTTCAGATGCACTAGGTTTCAATGACAACTTTATAAGGAACCCGGCCCGAATGCATTTTATCTGGAGACAAAAATGTGCATATTTGTGGAAGATTTGAAAGAGTTCAAAATCGGCAAGTTGAAATCACTCGAATGGCGATAAGCACACAGTAAAGCTTGACAAAAAGAGCTGTAGAAGAATACAAACAAACTTGTAAGTATTAATTAGTAAATACTCATAATTTATAAGCCAATTACCAAATGTGAATGCTGAATTTCTTAGCCCGTGCAACTGAATAAACCCGACTTCTTGCTTACTTTGACGAAACTGTGTGCTAAGTTTACTCGTTTCCGTAATAATTGTATTTCTTTGTACCACGATTGTAGCGTTGTGAGGTAGCCAAACTGTTCTCAGTGTTTTTTGAAGTCACAGCCATTTCAGCTTCTCGGTGTAGTTCAGTATCTTGACTAATTCAGCTTCATTTAATTCAGTCGTTTTTGCTGCAGTTGTTTTATCGAATTTGCGAGGGCCGGAAACACTGTATTAATCGCTCTAAAAAGGTTGAATTTTAGCGGCTGAAACTGATATGAAAAAGCAGAAATAGTTTAAATTAGTATTTGCCTTCATGTAACAAATTATTTAGTTTCTTTCAAAGGGTACGGGTATTATTACTATTTGATTATACAAAGAGCTGTGAGCGAATTTGGAAAATCCTGAGCGGACAAGATGAAATAATCTTGCCCGCTAGTCATCCTGCCTGCTCACTGAGCTGCCAAATAAGCGGTAAGAGTTATATACGAAGAACCGAGGCTTTTAGCAATATACGGCCCTCGGGATGTATATGGATAAAAGCCGAGGTTCGAGGTATTTAACTGACTTATTTCTTGATTGACAAGGTTTTCTCACAAAAAAACATTCTTATGAGATAGGTTCTTTGATCTTTAGAAAAAGCAAACGAGGTCCTTGGGAGGTTTGTAAATTAAACAAAGCACTGATTCATACAATAGAATAATTATTCCGGCGTTAAGGTTAGGTCACTAACATGCGCAGCTAGAGTATGGTGAAAAAATCACGTCCCATAATGATAAGACGGCTCGCAGTTAAAGAGAGAGAGTGAAAGTGTTGTACTTCAGCTCTCATATCGGGTCATTGAACTGAATGTCAGCTAAAGAGCACAACCCTTACATTGGTCTTATAAATGCAAGGGCTTTATCTGTATATTGATCCGGGTTAATATACAGATGAAGCCTTATAATAATAATAATAACTTTATTACAGTGTCAATGTATTTAGCTGTTCAGCTAATGGGGGGCATTTATAATGACCAAGTCTGTGTTGTTCGTCGGGTCTTTATCGTATATAAAGCCCTATGAAGAACAAAGAAAACTGAGCCGATCATGAAATAACAGCGAATATAGCCTGCGAAACAGGCCCTCAGTGTTATTTCAACGCAAAGGAAGTGATAACATAATTTGGCCGCCTGAAAACGGAGACTGGCACGAGAGAGGAGAATTTTCTGCTCCCTTTGAGCGTATTTAAGCGCGCGTCAAAGAAAATATTTGAAGGATGATAACAACAATAACCTACATTGTGGCGTCGAAATATGCCCTGATATTTGTCCTTGGACATTATCTGATCCTCGAAGCTCAGTTTCCCTCGAGCTTCGCTCTCGGGAACTGTTCTCTACTCGGATCAGATAATGTCCGCGGACGAATATCAGGGCATATAATATTTCGACATTGTATTTGTATGCATGCCTGCATTATTCGTGCGGCCGCGGTCTGCCATATTTTATGCGCGAGCACCCACGTGCCAGTAATCTGACACCAAGCTCAAGTTACGATAGTGTTGAGTTCTCTAACGCGACGTGTCCCGTCAGGTAAAGACATATTGACACGGTTTCGGTTTCAAAACTCCGGCTTTGTCTTCATGTTATTTTGCTGAACTGCAGAGAAGACCTTGACATTTCCGTTCAATAATAGAAAGATTAGAGAAACCTTATAGAACGCTTTCATTTTTACCCTTGAAGAAGGGATTTATTTTATTTCCCCCGCTCTTGTCGGTAGGAAATGAACAATATCTCACTTTTTTGGCCAATGGAAATCGAGGTACAGGGCAACCATCGGATTTCGTGAAGAGTATTCTCTGACGTGTACGTACATGTATCCAGCGAAGATCGAAGTTCAAGAATTTGTCGAGTTCGATTACGTTACTATTTCTGTCTTATGCACCAACCCTTCAAAGAAATCCCACGTGCCAAGTTATTTCTCCTTTGTCTATGAATTCTGAGAAACCCAGGAAGTTGACGACCTCTTGCTCTTGTACATTTGCATATTCGCCGTGTTATGTTTTCCGGGGGACTGACATACATCACGTGAATATAGAGTCCTCTCTCGGCTCTTTATAACAAGTTTTAACTTCTATCAATATTTAAGCAATTTACTCAATGCGTTAGAAATTAAGTTGCTTCAAACACTATCAGACAGCTTTCTTGTTCCAAGACCTTTCTTAGATCGCTCGAAAAGCGTGAAACCGTGCAAAATCTGATTCCCATTTTGGGTCTAAGCGGATTCAGTGGTGTCTTAGTACAGTTGTTGTAGCCAAAGTATAGCAAATTTTGTAAGACGTACCACAATCAGCTCTATGGATATTTAAACGAAACGTTCAAGCCCGGTGGCGAATCGCTGGGAACAACATTTTCGAAACAGCAGTGATTTGGATGGAGTTGGTATGTTTTATTAATCAAAAGTGACATAGTTTGTATTTTCTATGATAAGCAATTATTTTTACAAAATACATATTTTGTTAATCCGTCTAGGTATATTATATTCTAAACCACAAAAATAACTTGTATAATATAATGGTCGAAAAGTCGAGGTAATTTTCAACTATCAAGCAAAAACCGGATCGAAGTCCACCAATCAGATTACAGATGTAAGATACCATTTAACTGCAACACGCAAATCTCGTTTCCTCACGCGTCCGAGGATGTTTCTGCGTTGTGATTGGTGCACTTTCCTGTGTTGTGATTGGTTCACTTTCTTTACTTAAGCCCAACTTCACCAAAGAAACGAAAAGAAAACGTTGGAGTTCTTCACAGAACCTGATTCTGTGTTTAGAAAGAACAAAATCTCTTGAAAAGGACGTCAGTAGGTCCACAAAATTAACAGGAAGTGTTCGTGATGAAGATATAATAGTTTCTTCATTCAGTTTACCGGGTGAAAACAGATTATCATTCAAACAAGGAATTCGACAATGTGCAGGTTTATAGCCGGGTAAGCTTTTTTATTGAAGTTGTTTTAGTTTAATAGAACTCGTTGAATTTTCTTTGAACTGCTGCGGTTATTTTTCTAATCATTCTCTACTGCTGAGAGCGATATATCAACTAGAAAATCTCTCCTGCTCATATTGTAATAATAATTAGTTCGGTGTTTTAGCAAATGCCATCCTGAAATCAGTTTAGTCTGACGTTTTGAAAAGAATCTTCATCCTGAAACATTGGGCTTGGTAAAGAACTTGAAAAACACTAGTTTGTATTAGTGTGTAGAAATACTACCTTAGCCTAATCAATAAGAACTCTTCATGTAATATTAAGTGTTTAATACATGCATAAATAATTTCAGTTTAATTCTGTCTTTATTTCTCTCTTCTCAACTAACGGTTTGTGTTGTGTTTTCTCTTCAGTCGACCCTCGTCGCAGCACAGTTCAAGTAGAAAATGTTTCTCATGGAATACAACTAAGAATATTAACAAGGAACAGAATGGGAGAATTGTGCTTTTGTCCTGAGGAATCACTACGTGTTAAAATGGAGGATAATGAAGGACGGCAAATAGACGTAAAGATTGTTTATAATGAAAAGGAAAACGGCAATAACATTGTGCA
This sequence comes from Actinernus sp. WN-2022, assembly GCA_030867875.1. Taxonomy (NCBI): domain Eukaryota; kingdom Metazoa; phylum Cnidaria; class Anthozoa; order Actiniaria; family Actinernidae; genus Actinernus; species Actinernus sp. WN-2022. The sequence goes on along the minus strand of JAOWCC010000937.1, from coordinate 119,257 downwards.
CCAAAAAACAGTGAAGGAAGAACAGTACAGAATTATAACAACATTTGAAGGACACGACATTGATCAGAGAATTGTAAATATTATCAGTGAATTGAAACCTGTTAAAACATTTGGTTCTAGTGGTGAAGGAAGAGGACAGTTTAATTGTCCATGTGGCATAACAGTGAATGAACAGCAGTGTGTTCTCATAGCGGACACCTATAACCACCGAGTTCAAGTATTTAATAGCAGTGGAGAATATCAACGCGAACTTGGTGGTGAGGGAAGCGAAAAAGGACAAATGAAAACACCTCGCGGAGTCACAGTAGATAAATACAAGAATAATATTATTGTTAGTGACACGGGTAATAACAGGGTTCAAGTGTTTTCAGTAGATGGAGTGTTTATTCGTAGTATTGGTGAGGGGAGAGTTAAGAGTCCTTATGGAGTATGTGTTTGTAACCAGGGTAATGTTGTGGTGTGTAGTCAGGGAGATAAGCGAGGGGTAAATAAATGTAGTAGATATGGAGTGTTTATTAGAGAGTTTGGTAACCAATATACAGACCCAGAATATATAACGTACACTAACGGTACATATTTTGTATCGTATCGTGATGAACATTGTATTCGTGTGTTTGCCGATGATAATGGACAATTCGTTCGTCAGTTCGGTTCACCTGGACAAGGTAATGGTCAGTTTGATTATCCCCTTGGCCTTACAGTGTATGGACACAGTTACCTACTGGTCTGTGACTGTAATAATCATCGTGTTCAGGTGCTAACACAGGAAGGTGAATGTGTGAGTACATTCGGTAGTGCAGGTTCTAATCTTGGTGAGATGTGGTGTCCAGTAGACCTGACAGTTCTCCCTGATGGCCGTACTGTGATGGTGACAGAACACAACCATCGTGTTCATGTATGGCGTTAGTGTAGAACTGAATCCACTCTACTCTATCAACACACAATATCTACAACCTGCAACACGTAAGTACGACATCTACAACTGGTCCTATTTATCACAACTATTCTTTTTTTGCATTTTTACGAGTTAGATTTTTTTCTCCGATAAAACTCGCGCGGTATTTTTTATTGCTGTCTGTTTTCTCGACAATGTTTAGTTTGAAATGTTTTCTTCCTTCCTTTTTAGAACTTTTCGTTCTTATTCTTTTATAATGGACAACAGGTTTTATTATGGATGCATTTTTCATTATTTTACTGAAACATTTATCAAACTATTGTGTTTTTTTGGCATTTTTACGAGTTAGATTTTTTTCTCCGATAAAACTCGCGCGTTATTTTTGATTGTTTTCTGTACAATGTTTAGTTTGAAATGTTTTCTTCCTTCCTTTTTATAACTTTTCGTTCTTATTCTTGTAAAATAGACAACAGGTTTTATTATTGATGCATTTTTCATTATTTTACTGAAACAACCAAGTTTTTTTGCCGTGTAAATGGGAGCTAATTACTGTTTGTAAACTTCACTACTGATTATCGGTTTAATGTTTTCCCTGTAAACTATTTCTGTTAAATTGTCAAGAGTTCTTTTAGAACTAATTAGCTTGACTTTACTAAAACAGTTTAGTTTATAAAAGAGGTAATTTCACTGATACAAAATTAATTTAGTTGTAGTTTCTTTGTAAAATTTATGTCAGCTAAGTTTTATTCATGTAACTGTTTCAGTGTCTGACAAGATAAGCAATGACATTATTTTCATAAAGTAGTTCTATTTCTTTGTTGTTGTCAAAAGTTTTCTTTGGTAATTACATTATTTCTTTTGATTGTTTCTTTGGTGCACATATCATAAATTCAGAGCTTTCAACCTTTATTCATTTGATTGAGAATTCTTGTCACAGACCAGTAAATGGCTTATTCCATACACTGTCTTTCTGGCGAACAAATTCTCCATTGTTGTCATGTTCATCAGGATATTAACATGCTGTTAGTGTACTAATCTTGTATGTTGTCTTGTATATAGAGTGGTGTGTACATATATTGAAGTTTGTAGTGTCAATTGATGGGGTATGTGAACTAATGTAGTTTTTATAAACAGAAACAGCAATTTCATTAAATGTGTATGAGAAACAAATCCTAAAGTAAAAGATATTTTCAAGCACAATCATGATAAACCATTAATTTTGCTATTTGCTCATTTTTTGGTTATTTTGTATCAATTTAAAGTTTTGTCAATTAAATAGCTCTATTTGCATGATTGGTTACACTTGAATCCTGTTATTTTAGGAATATTGGTTTTGTATACTGTGACTCAATTCTACTTGTATGTTAGAGTATTATTTAATTATCTAAATGATATTGTCACTAAAAATGTAATGTATGTACATGTAAGGTCCTGCCAATACAATCACGGTTAACATTCAATGTTGCCATGTAAGGTCCTGCCAATACAATCACGGTCAACATTCAATGTTGCTGTCCCAAAATAGCAATTGAATATTTTTGGGGGAAATACGAGCATGCACTGGAGGTCAGTGTATGTAGTTTTTTTTTTCCACTGCAAATGTGTGAGAAGCCTGAAAATATTTTGTTTACTATTGCCTGAACTACCCTTTTTTAAAAGCCTAAAAAAAATAGGTTTAAGACTGACCCAATGCCTTTTAGAAAAAATATTGAAGATTGAAAAAAGATGGAAGAATATTTTTTTAACTACACCTCTTCTGAGCTCTCTAAATAAATATTAGTTTCTTGCCTTTCTCATTCAATTGCAAATTGTCAATCCACAACTGGTAGAGGAAAAAAGTAGTTGAATACATGAACATTTTTACGAGAGTCTTCAACTGAAGCCAACTTGGACCAGACGCTTTTTTTGTTTAATCGACTAACCGACCGACCCATGCCACCATCATGAACCCGAGGGCAATAGTAAACAAAACATTTGATTGGGATGGCCTAATGAAACAAATGTATATAACCTTTGTATAAAAAGAGGAATAAAATAATGTTGTTGTACAATGTACATCTATCAATTTGTTGTTTTACAATAACAGAAATGGATTTATATAGCAGTTGTGGGTAAGATTTTAAGACGTGAGTTTGGTGATCTGTTAACAGGGGGTGGACATGTTAACACCAAAGTGGAGGACTGGGGTCCAAAGAGCATTTTCAGAACCCCTCATTTAAATTGGAGGGTAATTAAACATTGACAATTAATAAAGGAAGGATTCAATGATTTTGGATTCCTTTAAAAAAAAAATGGAGTATGGGATTTTCCAGGTAATTTTGAAACTCATCAAAACGGACAAATTATCTTACTTCAAGGCTACCTGAAAAATGAGTAACTCAATTTTTTAAATACTGTATTTCCTCACATACATTATAAACCACAGATTTTTAACCTTTCAAATTTTGAAAGTAACGAAAATTACCTCAGGAATGCAGCTTAAAAGTTTTTACGGAAAAATGTTTTCTGCAATTATGGCTGTAAACAATTCTGAAAATTGTGTGTGGGGGGGGGGGGGGGGGGGGAATGATAAATTTTGGGAGATTTTCATTGATGACTTCTGTCAATCTCTCTTCTGAGAGTGGGGCAACTGCCCCCGCCCTACATGACTGAAATACAATGGCAATGCTACATGTTCAACAATAGAGCACAAAGTATCTGAGTTTTTCTTGGCAAGCTCTAATTCTCCTTCGTTTTACAAAGTAAAGCTCGCTGTCCATTTGCTTGTCATTATCTCTTCCCAGGGGACTCTTCTATATTGAACTCTGATATACGTGTATTATGCACTACTTTTTTGGGAAAATGTTTGCCTCGGTATACCTTTTAGGGCCTGTTACTTTTTTAGAGTGTAATGTTATTTATTTTCTAATTATTACAAACGGCATTCACTTCACCTATTTATACCCTACCTTTTTTTGCATTATGCAAATTAGAGCAGCCCTACTGGAATAGGGGCTGCAATATATAGTGAACATACTGTAGCTGACCTTTCTCTTTTGGGGGATCTTGAGCCCATCAAATTATTTTGGTAATTATTTGTTAGGGATACCTGTCAATAAATGACCTGCTCCTCTGTTTATGACTGGCTGAATTCTTTTAACGATTGCATGAGACAAGTTAGACTTGCTACAAGTCGACCTCTTTTCAGTTGTCTTTTCCTCTGAGAACGGGCACGAAGCGCGAGCGGAAGCGAGCGACGAAGTCGCGAGAGGTGAAAAAAGTGAAAATCAACCAGAGAAGTGAAAATCTCGTTTTAAGAGAAGCGAATGTGGGAAATGAAAATCTCGTTTTAAGGGACTTTGAGAAAGTCTAGAGACAAGTGAACACGTCAAGATATTAAAATCACTTTATTGATGCTCCAGGGGTCAAAAATAGAAAGAAATAGCTATCATCATGATACAATAATAATGGCAAAATTAGATATTAGCATAAGCTATTTGGGCCATGTCAGGCAAAAAGGACCCAGACAACAAAATGTAAATATTATTTGAATTTGCTTTTCGTTTTGTATGCATGTACATGTATGGCTATTAGGATCTGCATCGCAAGTGCCACATTTTGCTACTTAAACAATGTTCATTTGATTTAGTTGACAAGTGAAATAGAGAACAAAATTTTATACAAGGTTTGATTGCAATTTTAGCAGTTGCAAATGGACTGCCTACAGTACAGTCATTCTGCCCATCATAGCTCATATGATTTTAGCAATAGTACATGTACAAGTTATCATCTGAGGATAATCCTCGGATGATAACTTATTTGTACTATTGCTAAATCATATGAGCTACGACGGGCAGAATGACTGCAGAAAAGACATTTTTTGGTGAAAATGTGACCATCTTGTTCATCTTACTGTTTTACCCTTTAAAACCAGCAGGTATAAACGAATGTCGTACAACAAAATCATCCCCTATTTACTGGTCACCAGTTGATACCAGCTAATCAAAAACGATTAGCTGATCGGTCTTATCAGTTTACATAAAGTTATTATTAATTATTACAAGATTCCTAATTTGTAATCAGGCCCTTGAATCAAAATGATGTGAATAATTTCACTGGCCTTGTTTAACTACTATAAAACTACAAATAGCCCTTGCCAGAACCTTGCTTACAAGAGATATCTACATTAAAGTGTCTATGGAAGGAACTTAACTGGTCATCTTAACCAGACTCACACTGCACAAGCTACAGATTCCTTTCCTGTACTCCAATTCTGAATTAAACAAAGTTTAGCTCAAAAGAGTATAAATACAAATGTAGGCAAACTCTCCTATTAACCTTTGCTTATATAATTACTCCAGCTAAACACAGCAAATCCTAATGCGTATATATAACCCCCCGTTTCATACAATATATGTCAAGCAACACTCCTATCAGTATGCTTGGGATTCAGGGGCGACTGCTGATTACCAGATGACACACTTCTTAGCAGGATTCATTGGGCTCTCCACGCGACACTTGAATACTTGTGAAAATTCCTTCATGCAGGTTCAATAATGTCCCAAGAACTGTGAACATGTGAAAACAAAACTGTTAAAATATAACACACAAGGCAGGAATATACAATTTCTATACATGTATTTTATCTATCTAATAGGCCTTTTGCAGGAAATATCAAAACGCCTTTTGTAGGAAACTACAAAACACTGATTTTGAAAGATTGACGATCGATAGGCCCTTTGCAGCTAACAAATAACGTGGTTGTACTGGAGAGCAAAAAATAACTGACTTCATTTATTTAAAGGCCTTGTACGAGATCGGTAATGCCTGTTTGCAAATGCTATTTTCCACCTCCAATCAATTGCTGATCTTTCTAAAACTGCGTTTTTAAAGATAGCTTGCTCGAGGACTCTAGTATTCATGGCAACGCCTTCCCATGGGGATCATGAGCTCAATTCATTCGTTAATGAAGTATTATCAGCACATGACTGTAATAGCTGCAAAGGGCCTATTGGAGGTGGAACAGACATTTCACAAACAGGTTTTGCTATAACACTATCGATCTTGTACAAGCGCCTTTCAATAAATGAAGTCAGATTTTTTTGCCATCCAGTACAATCATGTGATTGCATTTCTGCAAACGGCCCATTCCTTATCCACCTGAACTTGGTTGTTCAAAGCAAGGGTAATGTAAGCACTACCCAGGGGTTAAATCACTAACCCAAAGTTAAACTGTGCAGATTTCAGATTACCTTTTAACTTATTTCTAGGCAATCCAATTACCCTTTATACCGAATTTTCTTTTCCTAGCAGTATAAATGTATTTTCCCTTTTTTTGGTATGTATGAATAAACTTCTTGTTGTTGATTACACTTACAGATTTAGTGCTATCCTAGGTATAAAGCTACCCTTGCTTTGAACAACCAGGCCCTGTTCTTGTGTCCAGCCAGATTACAGACTAACAATTTAGTAAGGTGTTGATAGGAAATCCTTTCTGAAGTGTTTGTTGATTAGCATAAAACAAATACAAGTGTTGACTACAGACTGAGGAACTTCTCGTAGGTGACTCTACCATTATTCTCAAAAGCAGGTTGTCGCTTAAGAGAGGTTTAAAATGTAGTGATTTGACTGAAGAAAAAAATACTAAACAGGTTTTTAGAAATAAATTATGATTACTTAATTTACTTTAAATTCATTATCTTAATTTGTTTGTTATTCTTTTTGCTATTTCATTCACTAAACCAGGCCTAAGACTTCTCTGGTTAACGTAGTCTTATGTCCATTTCAGATGGTGAACTCTTTGTGCACCAAACTTAATACGTTTGATGTCAAAGCGACTGGTTGATTCAGATGTTGAACTTAATTTGTTGAACTGATTGTAGCAATTAGGGAATCTGGGTCTAGATGGCACATACATTAAATTTCAAGATGGCATAATTTAATATGCATTAAGTTTGTCACATGAAAAAAGTGGCATAATTGGGTCAACCGCTCCAGAGTCCCACAATGCAGCATTGTGCCAAACCTAATTCATCCGCTGCACCTAGCTAATACAGACATGTTGAACCCAATTGACCAATTTAGCTAGCTTGTACATTTGTTGTCCCAATTCAGGTCACCTGACTTTTCCCTTGAGTAATGTCTTCTTGTTTTTTTTATATCCCTAGAGGAAATTAATGTATAAATTTCATTAATATTATTCATGGGAAACAAAGCACTGGAAAGCTCTGGAGAGCTGTCACATGTTCTGAATTGGAACAACAAAATAATGTACAAGCTAACTAGGTCAATTGATTCAGATGCCACACTTCTATATATGGAGTGATTTACTGTCAAAAAGAACATGTTTTCTTTTAAGTAATGGCACGTGTATGAACTGTACCCCAAGAACAATAGACCTGGCACAATCAGCATATCTGTACATACTATTTTTCTAGAATATGCCTTAAAAGTTACAAGCGAAAATTGTAGGAGTCTCTATGCTGTTGACCATTTTTACTGTGAAAACGTAAAGAAAACAAGTTTTTGAATCACAAATTTGATAACATTCGATCCCCACATACAAATTTCTCCAAAATCAAACCATAGTTAGTTTGATCAAAAATAAATTTAAACTTCAAAAATTAATAGCTAATGAAAGTGCATTATTTCAATGGTCTTCTATTGAATGAAATTATGAGAAAGAAGAATAGAAAATTAACATCTGTTAACATTCCTTGTCATTCAACTGTTCCTTTCTTATCCGGAGCCTGTTTTAGGACCCCCTTTCTTTACTTTTCTGCTTATTTTACCCCTGGATATACATGATTGTATGGACTAGCTAAGGATTATGACCATGCAGCATGCAGCGATACAACCCAGCCAGAACTAAGGGTACATGTACTAAACGGACTACGACCAGCATGCAGCAATACAATTAACGCAGCCAGAAGTAAGGGTACTAACTGGACTAAGGACTATGACCAGCATGCAGCGATACAACCCAGCCAGAACTAAGGGCATGCTGGTCATAGTCCTTAGTCCAGTTAGTGCAGCAATACAACCCAGCCAGAATTAAGGGTACATGTACTAAACAGACTATGACCAGCATGCAGCAATACAATTAACCCAGCCAGAACTAAGGGTACTAACTGGACTAAGGACTATGACCAGCATGCAGCGATACAACCCAGCCAGAACTAAGGGTACATGTACTAAACGGACTACGACCAGCATGCAGCAATACAATTAACGCAGCCAGAACTAAGGGTACTAACTGGACTAAGGACTATGACCAGCATGCAGCAATACAACCCAGCCAGAATTAAGGGTACATGTACTAAACGTACTATGACCAGCATGCAGCAATACAATTAACCCAGCCAGAACTAAGGGTACTAACTGGACTAAGGACTATGACCAGCATGCAGCGATACAACCCAGCCAGAACTAAGGGTACATGTACATGTACTAAACGGACCACGACCAGCATGCAGCAATACAATTAACCCAGCCAGAACTAAAGGGTACTAACTGGACTAAGGACTATGACCAGCATGCAGCGATACAACCCAGCCAGAACTAAGGGTACATGTACTAAATGGACTTTGACCAGCATGCAGCAATACAATTAACCCAGCCAGAACTAAGGGTACTTAAACTGGACTAAGGACTATGACCAGCATGCAGCGATACCACCCAGCCAAGCTAAGGGTACATGTACTAACCGGACTTAAAGGACTATGATCAGCATGCAGCGATACAACCCAGCAAGAACTAAGGGGCTTAACCAGACTAAGGACTATGACTAGCATACAGTGATACAACTCTGCTAGAACTAATTAAGGGACTTAACCAGACTAAGGAATATGACTAGCATATAGTGATACAACCCTGCTAGAACTAAGGGGCTTAACCAGACTAAGGACTATGACTAGCATACAGAGATTACAACCCTGCTAGAACTAAGGGGCTTAACCAGACTAAGGACTATTAAATTAATGACTAGCATACAGTGATACAACCCTGCTAGAACTAAGGGGCTTAACCAGACTAAGGACTATGACTAGCATACAGTGATACAACCCTGCTAGAACTAAGGGGCTTAACCAGACTAAGGACTATGACTAGCATACAGTGATACAACCCTGCTAGAACTAAGGGGCTTAACCAGACTAAGGACAACATGTATGACTAGCATACAGTGATACAACCCTGCTAGAACTACATGTAAGGGGCTTAACCAGACTAAGGACTATGACTAGCATACAGTGATACAACCCTGCTAGAACTAAGGGGCTTAACCAGACTAAGGACTATGACTAGCATACAGTGATACAACCCTGCTAGAACTAAGGGGCTTAACCAGACTAAGGACTATGACTAGCATACAGTGATACAACCCTGCTAGAACTACATGTAAGGGGCTTAACCAGACTAAGGACTATGACTAGCATACAGTGATACAACCCCGCTAGAACTAAGGGGCTTAACCAGACTAACCTTGGACTATGACTAACATACAGTCTGTGATACAACCCTGCTAGAACTAAGGGGACCAACCAGACTAAGGACTATGACTAGCATGCAGTGATACAACCCTGCTAGAACTAAGGGGACCAACCGGACTAAGGAATACAAATGGCATGTAGCAATACAACCCTGCTAGAACTAAGGAGACTAACTGGACTAAGGACTATGACTATAGCATAGAATGATACAATGCAACCCCAGTAGAACTATGGGGTCGACTAACCAGACTAAGGAATACAAATGGAATGCATGTAGCAATACAACCCAGCTAGAACTATGTGACATGTGGAGTCTCAAGGGTACGTGGTGAACACAACAACAGTAATTATATTTGATTTCCCATCAAGAAGAAAACTCAGAAAAACTTTCCTAAGACCGTACATGTATCTACATTGTATTTTTTTGATAGACATTAAGGGTGATTGGTTATAAAGAATAGATTTTTGGGTTTGATCTCATACTTCAGATACATGTAGCTTGATATACAGTTGGACATCTTGTATGCGACCCCCTCTCTTAAGTGACCACCTTTGATAGACATTTAGGGTGGTTGCTTGTAAAGAATAGATTGTTGGGATTCATCTCATACTAAATTTAGATACAATGTACATGTAGCTTGATATACAGTTGGACATCTTGTACATGTATGTGCATGTTTCTGGTTATTCTGTTTGTTATTGGTGTGTTTCTGGTTGTTATCCTGGTTATCGTACAGTATGTTGCATTGTATTTGTAAAGTTTACCTATGAAACATTTCATCCCCTTCATAAAAAGTAGAAAGGGTGGATAACTCAACAAAATGCCAAGTTTTACCAACAAATTCAATTCAAACCGAGTTCAAACTCTCCTATAGCACACAGTACTTCCAATTGTTCATTAAATCTCCACACAAAAAGCTACCCACTTTCAACCCCAAATCATTCATGGAACTAGTCTAAATACATCTGAACTATTACCATTTTCATTGAAGTGTGACCCTGAAAGTTTCAAGTCTCGTTTGGAAAATTGCATTTAGCCAACGTCAATCACAATTTAATTAAGTCCAGGTGGTAAAGATTTGTATGAGACTACTGGCTCCGCATCTGATTGACAGTCAACTTTCAAGGTCGCACTTCAATGAAAACGGTAATAAAATGGAGAATTTAGCACAGTTTTCAAGACGGTGAAGGGCTGTGTGCAACAAGGGCATAAGTGACTCTTGATCACATTCTATATTCTCCTTCGATTTATTTGTTTTCTAAGGGAGAATTTAGAATGTGATCAATAATCACTTAATGCCCTTTTTGCACACAGCCATTCAAGTGGTCTTTTGAATGGAGGGGATATTCTACATTACTACCAAGCCATTACCTTACCTTTACTATATACACATAAAATGGAGTCAAATTCACAGCTACAATGTACATGCCCAAACAAACTCTCCTAGCTTTCATTTTGAATGCTATTCATCAATTTAAATTCACATACAAAATAATATAGATTCCGCTATACATGTATGTACATGTACAGGCAGCCAGAGTAATTGCACATTAATTTACAGTCGCTCAAACTGATACAAAATCATTGATGAAACGAATAGCCATGACACATCTTTTCCTCAGCAATAACACAACATATCTTACCAGTTTAGAAGCAGCTTTGCTCTTTCCTAACACATGTAAGTTTACATATATAATAATTTGGTGTTATTACAAATGTACCACAATGTGAGAACCACACAAACTGCATCATAAAACTCCCTTTGTTAACTATGAATAATTTGCTATTTAGAATATTTCCAGAGCACCTGAAGCAGCACTTATAATTTTACATGGAATTGGGCAGCCTCTACTTGAAAAAAAATTACACTGTACTGAGGGTAAGAATCAAACCCAGCAAAATAAGATTACAATGGCTGACATATAACCCAGCTACCCAAACCCTAACTGCTGCACCACAAGTGAATTTGCTTGGTAGCAATAGTTTTTTTCACCTATTTATATAACCAATGATGAGTAGGTACATAAATTATAATAGTATTATAGTATTCAATACACTATAATCGGTAATACAACAACTCAAAGAGTGTGCAATGGCATGCCCTAACCACTGACCATGAGTGAACTGCTTGGTAGCAATTGTTTTTTTCAGGTATTTATATCAACTAATGATGAGTAGGTACATAAATTATAATAGTATTATAGTATTCAATACACTATAATCGGTAATACAACAATTCACAGAGTGTGCGATGGCATGCAGTCTCCAGCAAGTCAGGTCCTTACACCGAAGTAAACCCAATAAATCATGTCCTGTCATTATATATATTTAGTATATTATAGTACCAAGTCTTTCTTGTGTTTATTAGCCATTTCACACTCATTATGTGAAGGAACTTTCCTTATTATGGTTATTATTCTGGTTGTATTTCTGGTTGTTATTGTACGTTACATTGTATTTGTAAAGTTTACCTAAACATTTCCTCCCCTTCATGAACGAAAAGGCAAGAAACATCTATTCCTCAGTGTAGTGTTTATACATCTGGGAGTTTCCTAGTTCGGGAAACCATGTATAATGTGATAGGTAGATTGAGGAGGTCTCGAGTAGCGAGCTGTACTCCGAGTTTATAGAGTAGTCCAAGCCTTAATTAGTGGCTTTCTAGGTACATAACACTCAGCAATAAGTACATTGGAAAACATATCTTACCGGTTTAGAAGCAGCTTTGTTCTTTCACACGTCAGCTTACATAATAAATAATGTCTTGTCCCTGTGTACATATGATATAGTATAGTACCAAGTCTTTGCTGTGTTTATTACATTAGCCATTTTGATGTCAATTTCCTCCTTCCAGTTCACACGCACTCATATTTATGTGAAGGTACTGTTCTTTCCATGATCTCAAGTGGTATCAAGGGCATCCATGTAGTGTTAGGTGTTGTTATTCCCCGTGTTATTGTCTCCATTTTGCCTTTTCACCGGGTATTTCGGCACGTTTTCCAATAATCATAAGTCAGTAGTATACATTTGGTACATCCCCAGGTATGTAGCATGTTTGTTTGGAGTGAGTCGATCGACTCGCTGGTAAATCACATCTAGCACCTTTCAATCCAATCCAGTGGAGAATCATTCCATACAGACCTTTAGTAACGTATTTATCAGCTCTAAAACACTCCAATAAACTCTGTTTGTGGGTTTTCTTTCCATTTTCTTGTCCATTTTTAATAGAAGCACCATCTACGCCGTACGTGCCGCTGACCACAAACAATGTCATGCTCACTAGATTTTGGCGGGAAATAATGACGTCACCACAGGGATCCCAAGCCGTTGGGCTTAACGTTCGGTTGCGCGGTTACAATAAGTTAAAACACATACAACACAAGACATAAAACAGCTGCCGCTAAACTTCTCGATTGTTTTTCTAAATGTTCCGACCACGACACATCAACTGATCTCGCTCCACTACATATTAACAGTTGTTTTTTTTGGCCAACAAAAAAATATAAAACAAAGTGAGAGTGGCGCGAAAACAAGAATAACAGAATGGAGAAAACACACTAAGATAACAGTTTATATCAGTATTGAGATAACACGTATTTGAAGAAATTAATGAATAAATAATAAGCGATTTCAAAGACGGGAGCAGAGATATTTTTTCAGCTTGGATTGAAACGAGGAAACGGTCATGGCATCACGAATGTCTGCGTTCAGCGAGTTAAAAAATGCTGGACCCTGATAATAAACAGAAAACTGTCTAATTTTGGTTCTACATAAAGGAACATAAAAAAGTTTAGAATGTCTGGTATTATAACTGTGAACTTGATAAATTCGTAGAAAAGATTTTTCAAAACTTCTAGGTAATAAATTAATTTTGAACAGGAACATGAACTTTCCTAAATTGAATAAGTAAATATAGGGTTAGTATGCGCATCAATGCCTCATTATTAATAACTCGCACTACGCGTTTTTGAAGCAGAACAATACGATTAAGGTTGGATGGATAGGTAGAGCCCCAGACCGTGATACAGTATTGAAGATATGGATAAACTAAGGAATAGTATAAATTGCGTAATGCTTGCTTGGAAAGACAAAAACTTGATTTGTGTATAATTCCTATTGATTTTGATATTTTACTGGCAAGATGGGAAATGTGAAACTTCCAAGCCATATTTTCGTCCAAGATCACACCCAGGAATACGACCTCATTAACCTTGTCAATCCTAACATTGTTTATTTCTATCGCCAGATCAAATATAATATAGTTGGATTTGTTTACATTCACCGATAACTTGCTAGCCTTATATTGCTCCGATTCAGAAGCGCGATCAGTGCCCAGATTTTGAAATGGTTTATAGTTTCCATGGTCGAAAGAGCTTCGATATTGTATACAAAGCTACGACAGGAGTGAGAAATGTGTTCGCTTAGATATTATGTCAGCAGCACTCATAATTTTTGTGCATTCTAATTTATCCTGTTTATTGCGAACTAGCCTGGTGATCGATCCCTCGCAAGACCAGGGATTGATTTTAGTTATTTTAACTTAATAAAATTGAGGACTCCCAATTCCCTTTTTAAAGGTGTTGGTTACACGCTATCAGAAAAACAGAAATCGGCCAAAAAAAAGAAGAACCAAAACGAAATGGCAACAGCACGAGGCATGGCTTAACTTTGGCCACAGGGAACCCAATTAGGTCTGTTATGACAATAGGGAGATTAACAGGACGACGACGGATGTGACGACGGAACGTAGAAGTGTTTTCTCCCGAAATTTAGAATTTACTATTTCCTTTAGTTGCCTTCAGATGCCGTTTATAACCATATTTTCCAGGCCGAATGATAAACGGTGATTTACTTTCTTACGTTCGCGTTCTCCTTTGAACGTAAAATTTGTTTTCACGTTGTGCTTTTTTGAGAGAACGGTCAAAATGTAGGTAACTGCGTGCATTTCACGTGCAGTTATTGTATTTTGTAATTAAGGCTGTTGTTTTATGCCGTCATCCTAGACGTCGTGGTTGCTTAAGGTCCCTAATCACGTAGAAAACTTTTCAGTTTTATTTTCCACAACATTTCGGTAAAGCAACCTAACGATATCTATTGGCCCGAGTTCGGTTGGCAATGCCAGCCTCTTGTTTGTCATAGATTTCTCGGATTCATTATCCATTTTTGATATTCCCCCAAAATGCCGGCCAAAAAAAATATGTTATTATTTTAGATTCCAAATCCGGATTTTGTAAATATCCCACCCACAGGCAGCCCAAGCTCAAGTTACGAAAACATAAGGGTTTGTATGGGAGCGTAGCGAGCTCAAGTTACGAAAATATAAGGGTTTGTATGAGAGCGTAGCGAACTCCGTTTACTAGCCAGAAATACTGTAAAATATTTGAATAAAATGACTTACCTATCCCTAATATTTTCGTAACTTGAGCTTGGGCTGCCTGTGTCCCACCAAACCCCACCGCACAAACAAACCATAGAAGAAATACCACAATTTGAAAGATTTGCACAATTCCTTTTATTAAAGATATAGCAAAACAGTATTAGAAGTATAATATACATGATGATAAGGCGAAACGACTACCCTTGAAGCACGAAGAGCAATAATCAAAGATTTTAAGGATTGAATAATATAAACACTTATGATGAAATGTTTTACATTTTTGGCTGCACTTACCGTGAACGGAAATATCTTCGTGCAGTCTGTGGCAAAAAAGCTTCAGTTCAATAAACAATTATTTTGCAAGACGAGCAGAATTTCTTTTTAAATAGTCCAGTTTACGCCATTTCAGCGTTACGTGGCAAATAAAAGATAGAGCGGTTGTCGATTAAGTATCGTAAAACTGAAAGTAATTAGAACCAATCACGGGAGCAACTAAACCGCAATGAGCCAATCACGAACGGACGTATGATAAAACTAAAACCAAAGTAATTAGAGCCAATCGCGGGAGCAACTAAATAAACCGCTCCGCTGACTGTGCATCGAGCACATAAGCCAGTACGCCCATATTTAGGAAGAGAAGAGTAACGCTCGCTAAAATGAAAATTGATTGCGTGACGGACCAAAACAATGTTTGGTTTTAGTTTAGAAATTGGTTGGCTGATAATTACAAAACATTCTCACAGCCAATACAAAAACTCAACAAACGCAAAACCAAAGCAATCACTTATTACTTCCAACACTCAATCGGAAACCGCTCTACTGCGCATGACATCTCTTAGCTTCCCTAGTACCCTTGCGCGCATAACTACGCACATAATGACAGGGTTCGAGGATGAAATTATGTTTTATAAATCTTTTCCTTATTCGAGTTTTAATTCATAGCAGAACAGCAAAGACAAGAGTACATCCCAACCCGGAGATTGGTGATTTCTTTCTTTTCTCTCGACTAGTGAAAACCACCGAGTGGTTCACGGTAGTAAGAAAAACATTTTCAGCCGGTAAAGTACTAAGACTACGGTCGTGTCGAACGAGAACAGGAGTCTGAAATGACTCGTTCCGGAGTTATATTTCGTACCGGCGTCATGATCACGTTTATCTGCATGCGAAGTAATAAAAATGCACCAGAAGAGTTACATCTCATTCATAGAAACCTGCGCACAGAAACTGATACAATGAACACCTAGTTCCCAGTGCTTCCTCAACTTAACTGAAAAATCGGAGGCCCTTGTTAGACACAAATGAAGCACGACTGTGATTGGCCGTTTAACAAAGGCTGCGCGAATATCAAAGAGTTAAAACTCTTCACGCACCCGAACGGTATCTCGATTTCCATCAGCTGAGAAAAACGAGACAGTAAACATTGTTGATTTCAGATTGCTCATTTCCTATTGTAACGGCTAAAAGGACACGAGGACGCTGCGTAGCGGGGAAAATAAAATAAATTCCCTTCTTCGAGGGTAGAAATCATTGAAAGCTTTTTATAAGTAATACCATGACAAGAGAGAAATTAGTGATTAAATTTCCCCGCAAGCCGAGGGAGAGTTTGTTGAAGCGGCCGAGGGACTTTTACAAACTCTCCTGAGGCTTGAGGGGAAATTTAATCACTAATTTCCCGAGTTTTCTCTGCCTAAACTAAAGACGTCGCAGTTGAGTTGCTTTCGAAAACGTTTTAATGCTGGATTAAATGACCTTGACTTCCCCTGGGAACAAGTGTTTTGTTTTTGAGAAGAATAGCAGTAAAACACAATGTAATTATGTGCTTGACTAAATATTTAAAGTCATGCGTATATGGTTTTAAGTATCCCACATGGAAGAAGCGGGTTTGAGAAATAAGAGAAGAACGTGCGGATTGAAATACGTGATCCCACATGGATTACGTTGAAGGTTATGATGAAGCCAGGTCAGTTTGGGTACAATTCCTTTCACCCGGGAGCGCAGGGCTAGTCGTGCCAGAGGGTAAGCAAGAGTTGATGCTTTTCGCCCTCTCATGTCCAGCCTGCATTGTCTTCTAGTTTTCTCTCATTACGATGCAAGGGAAAATTAGAAATATGCATTGTTCTTGCAGGGAAATTTAGAAATTTCCCTGTTTAAGACAATGCATATTTCTAAATTTCCCTTGCATTTGTAATGACCGGGGAATTTAGAGATTAAGTAACAGTCCGCGCAAGAGGTAGGCACAATTCTATTGTTCAGATGCAATTTGCTTTCCCCACTTCAGTATTTTCTGTTTTTCATACTGACAACTAATCAACCCTTAAATCATAAATTTCTGAAATTATATCCACTAAAAATGCATTTTAAAGGTAGAGTTATTTTGTGTGAAAACATTTTGTCCAATCAGAAGAGTGCAAAAAAATAACCAAGAAAACGTTCAATTTAAAAATGTTCCCCATATTGAAAGTTCGTCATATTGAAAGTTATGAGAGTTTTCACTAGATACAATTCAAATCTGTTTACGAAATGAGAAAAAATATTCTTCTTCTTCAATTTTAGATAGATTTTAATGTCTAAGCCAATGAGCTGGAAGATTGAAACAATACCACAATTAGCACCTTTTTACATTCCATGCATAACATATGCCTACCTCTTGCGCGGACCATTACTTAAATGTGCGTGAACAAACAAAGGAATCCGAGGCGATCATGGTATTACTTAGGATAAATTAAGGTAGATTTATTGAACGGTAACTTCAAGGTCTTCTGTGCAGTTCAGCAAAATAACAAGATGGCAAAGCCGGAAATTTGAAACCGAAACTGTATCAATATTTAAATCAATAGAAATCTTTACTTCGCCAGCACCGACTGAAGGCGGATACAAGAAGAGATGGAAACAACGCCGTAAAATAAACCCGAGAGTTCGATACGTATTATTTTCTGTTTGCTTGCACAAAGTCCACTGCATAATATTGTTTTATTTCTGTGATTTTTGATGTGCACTCTGACGCCCGGAAGTAAAATTTGCTACTGGCATGCACAGTTTCAATGTCCTAGAATCTAGGACATCCGGTTTTTGTCTTACCAGGGTCTCCGATTTTTTAGTAATGTCGAGGAGGGACTGGGAACGAGAATGACAGAATTACTTCAAAAAGACTTCAAATTTAGAGAAAGAAAGATCAGCTTTTTGACAGTTACGAAATTTTAAACAACTTTAGTGCTTTACTTAAATATATTAACATTACTTTAGGCCTTTGGGTGCGAGAGGTTTTAATGATAATATTACTAATAATAATAGCTACTTTTCCATGTGGTAAATATTTCGGAAAGGCAGGAAAAGAGTTTTCCATAAGACAATAGGAACTCAAGGCTACTACTGAGAAATGCTTTACCCAAAGCAGAGGTTTAGCACCGAATTACAGTAAAGCATTGTAAGACTTAATACCTCATTCACACAAACCTGTTTATTTAAACTGAGTTTATCTGGCCCCTATCTACAATGTGTTTAGTTACACAGGGTTAAAACTACCTCGAACAGGTTGTTTAGTTAAACTGAATTTATCTAGCCCCTATCTTGAATGTGTTTAGTTACACAGGATTAAAAGTACCTCGAACAGGTTGTTTACTTAAGAAAGGTCAGTTTGAAACTAGTTTAATTAAACAGCTTTAGACATGTTTAAGTTTTGGTGTGAACGGGATATTACACAAAGCATGTTTGACAACAATGACAACAACAATTTCCTGAAGTTCGCATTTTGATAAACAAATATAAAACAACATAATTACAGTTCTATTATAGATGTAAGAACCCTTGATGAAGCAAGTGGTTTATTATAGACTGCAGGCATGGCTACATTATTATTACCCCATGCTTTCTACTCCTTCCTTTGGCTTCGGGATATCTTCCTCCACCGGTTCTGATTTCGTGGTCTCTGCTTCCACTGCGAAGATGATGAAATCAACAGTTAACTCTCTAGATGAAGGAGCGAGTGTATAAAAAAGCTTAAGGAGCCTACAGTGTATGAAAGTTCCAAATTCCTATCTATATGGTTTGTTTCCTAGGAAAGAATAAGTAAGTGGATCATTAATCACTTATTTGATAAGCTGTTCTGGCACTCAAGCCTTCACATGCTGTGCAAATATAAAAGCAACTATAGCACAGCATTAATGTTTGTCTTCTTGAAATGTGGAATCTTAATAAGAAAGTTTATCAGTGTTACATGTTAATACTAAATAGTAAATAAGTTTCCTTTTTCTTTTTATCTATTAGGCTGAATTTCAGATAACAGCAACCAAACTTTCCGGTTAGTACCCTAATTCTAGGCCATTTATAGGCCTGGAGAATACCATCGAAAAACAAAAACAAATGTACCAGTAATAGTTACTTACAGTAGTAGTAGAGTCGCTCCAACAGCGGTGTTGACAATTTAGATAAATTTAGTGTAGTGAGGAGTGTGTGTAGAATAAGTCTCGGGTACATTAGCATATCTTACTAGAGAATATATGAATGTAGTAAGGAGTGTGTGTAGAATAAGTCTCGGGCACATTAGCATATCTTACTAGAGAATATATGAATGTAGTAAGGAGTGTGTGTAGAATGAGTCTCAGATACATTAGCATATCTTACTAGAGAATATATGAATGTAGTGGAGTGTGTGTAGAATGAGTCTCAGATACATTAGCATATCTTACTAGAGAATATATGAATGTAGTAAGGAGTGTGTGTAGAATAAGTCTCGGGCACATTAGCATATCTTACTAGAGAATATATGAATGTAGTAAGGAGTGTGTGTAGAATGAGTCTCAGATACATTAGCATATCTTACTAGAGAATATATGAATGTAGTAAGGAGTGCGTGTGGAATGAGTCTCAGATACATTAGCATATCTTACTAGAGAATATATGAATGTAGTAAGGAGTGTGTATGGAATGAGTCTCGGGTACATTAGCATATCTTACTAGAGAATATATGAATGTAGTAAGGAGTGTGTGTGGAATGAGTCTCGTTACATTAGCATATCTTACTAGAGAATATATGAATGTAGTAAGGAGTGTGTGTGGAATGAGTCTCAGATACATTAGCATATCTTACTAGAGAATATATGAATGTAGTAAGGAGTGTGTGTGGAATGTGTCTTGGAGACAATCACATTAGCATTATCTTGCTAGAGATATCAGCCTCATTCATCCAAGGATGAACACAATGATATTCTTTTACTAGTCTAGATGGTCCTGCAAGTCAACGTGTCCCCTGGATCTGAAGACCGTTGACACATGACATTTCAAATTAGGTGACGTCAACTAAATTAGTACTAAATTTAGTTCAACTAAATCATCAACACCGATGTTGGAGCAACAGTCTAATATTACATGTACATGTAGTAACAGCTGTAATAAATACAGTAATAATTATAATAATACTAATACTAATAGCAGCATCATCAATAATAATAACAGCAGCAGCAGTAATGATTAGACATAATTTCCTAGAGATTTGTCAAGAGGTTCTGGCTGTGTTGCTATATTCACCACACAGCATGTTGAATAATAATTAGATCTACTCATTCCAGCTAAAGCCTAGGTAACCCTCGTGGTTTTATGCTTGTGCTCCTCCACATTAGCAACTATCTTTTGTCGCATGTCCAAAATGTAATTATTGTTTTGTTTTGTGGAAATAAAAACCTTGAAACAGTTTCAACATATTTTCAACTTCGGTTCAGCATTTGTTGAAGGATGTTGAGAGCATGCATGTCAAACGGTTCAAAAATCTGACAACGGTAACATCAATGATATAACCTTCAAATATAACAGATGTTTTACAACAGGTCAGTTAACTCTACCACTATGTTTTTGTATAATAAATGGTTTTATGTCACCAGCTTGAATAGGCAACACTTCTACTATTCACTTGATTTAGAATGGATATTAGTGATACAAATATTTGACCTGATATACACTTTAAGTTCAAAAATCACTGCCATACAAAATAAAATTTGATGTGTGTTTTGGTGTTCTCACGCTCTCATGTCCAGTAAGAATTTAAAAAAAGTTAGCAGACTGGTCTGGTTTTAAGTTTCTCTGATACTCAACTCTGAAATTATACTAAAACAAGTATCATTCACCTCGGTCTCAGTAAATATTCACCAATAGTATAGACCACACAAGTGAACAGTGCTTTCCACATGCTCTGATTGGCTACTCAGGAGGTGAATATTCTTTGCTATTCAACTCCAAGCATAGCAGCAATTGCCTCGCACGAGTTTTTGTCCATTTGACAGAAAATAAAATTAAAACTACCGGTATTTGGCGCTGGCTATTAACTTGTGTGGTATATACAATTATTCACTTCAGTGTCGGTGAAAAGTGGTGGATATTTACCTTGCTGCTCGGTAAATATCCACCACTATTCACCTCCACTTTGGTGAATAATGGTTTGATATACACTGAGACTGGAAGTGAATAATTGTTAAAATAATAATATTATTATTAATCTTTCTGTTCTTAGAGAAAGTAATTTTGCAGCCATCTGTAATACCTGCAGCACTTTCCTGTGCACTGTCTCCTTTTGATAACTCCCTCCTTGAATCACTACAGGAAAGAGACAACATGAATTAAAAGTGTCCTTAGCCTAATTTTAGTTTTATCTCTTTTCAATGTCCAGATGAAAATTGGGGACAACAGAAAAAAAAATGAAATCAGTATAATCCCTGATTTTTAAATCGTGATTAAAGTCCTGGACGATTAGTTTCACAACGACACAGTTGAACATGAGAAGATGTCCAAGCATCCATGTATTATTCTGTTTATTTTATATACAATATTTTACAACAACCGCCAAATTTCTCGCAATCTGATTGGCTGTTTTTCATATGCAATATTTGGACAGACAACAAAAGCTGACTTCATTTGCCAAGGAGTGTATGTACAGCTTCCGTTTGAAGCTAAAAGTGTTTGTAAAATTGACTATTTAGTTTGTTGTTGTTGTAAAAAACAAATTGAAGTTAATTTTTTATGTGTCTGTCTAATATTGACAATGATTTTCGTCATAACATGGCCAAAATAGCTGCGGACCCACTTGGCGAAGACGCGTCATGGATCCACAACTATTTTGACCATGTTATGTCGAAAATCATTGTCAATATTAGACAGACACAAAAAACTAACTTCAATTTGTTAACTAATAAGCACATTACTGAATCAATTTTATCAGATAGGTGATATTAACACATGTAAATTAATTTATCATATTTTGTGACTGTGGTGAAAATCTTTGTTAAACAGTTTATATGTTACATTAATATAATCTTTGTTTCTAAATTTCACTCAGAGTGGTTTAATAATTGGAAAATCGAGAAAAAGCCATTTAAATCCTTTTTATATTAAATTCTTTTTTTTTACAAGAATTATGCCTTTTCTGGGGATGAAGAATCATAATTTTTATTAAAGGAAGGCATAAAACTTTCTTTAACTCTTTGTCGTCCGATCGTGTGTGAGCTCAATTGGTGAAATCCTGAGTGCTACATTTGTAACTCAACCCTCCCCCCTCAGTTCAAGTTTGGCTAGCCCGGGGTAGTTAAATACTGCTGACTTTTTAAGCCGAGGGCTCAAACTTTCTCCACAATGCCATTCGGGTGAATTCTACAAACTGGTCGATGGTAGGTATTGCAACTTCTGTAGGGTTTCCAATGAAATGTGCTCTAATTTTGGAGAAAAATGCCACTGTCAGAGCTTGAGGACATCATTAGTCTGAGGACGGCTGAAAATTACTTGGTTTGCTTTTAGTAGGCCTTGTGAGGGGATTTCACAGGGTTTTTCCGTTGTGTTTGTGCTTTCAGACACAGGAAAAAAATATTCAATGAAATCCTGCAGTTGGCAGTCTTTTACCCCTGCTCAACCTATTAGGATCATATTTGTGTTTTTGTCACTTTAAAGCAATGGCTTGAGTCCAAATCACCGCTCTTGGCTGTTGGGGTAAAAGACTTATAAAAAAAACCCTACCGGAGTCCAAGAGGGGGGGGGGGGGGGAACCCTTGTGGATTTTTTGTCCATTACCCAGCATGCAATCGGAGGTGGGAGCAGGAAAATGTGGTCGAGTGAAATGCAGTGCAAACATCGGCGTGGTTCCCCGTCGCTTGGTGTGTTTTGTGAAAACAAACCTGCTGGTTGGAAAGATTAAATATTAAGGTACTGTAACGACTGAGTGGTGATTTTGTGTTTGCTCTTGATTTCAAGTGCGAATGGGAAGGTTTTTTTGAGCCGATTTTCAGCTCCTCATAAATGGGCTTTTCTCCATAGTGAAAGAGTCGAGCGATCCCTGTTATAGCTCTGACTTTGAAGCCATACATCCCTTCGCATAATATCGCAACATCGTCTTTCCAGCATGTCTAGACGTGATGCAATAATTTTTCTAGTAACGGACTCATGCGTCTCCTATTTACAGGCTCGGACAGTAAAGAGTTAAAGAAAAAATATTTGTTTATAATTCTTTTAGATTTTTTTTTTTTTACAAGACTTATAATAATATTCCTCTTTGACGCAAACCTTGCTTTCTAAAAAGAATATTAAGCCACGATTCTTCGTTCCCAGAGAAGCCATATAATTATTCATAAATAATCATATATTAGAGTGTACATGTAAATCAATGTAGGCTAAAGTGAACAAGCTGCCTGTACATACATGTACATGTATGAGTCAGTAAGTGGTCGGCTACTGACAACATATTTACGGGACGTGCAACTTACCTAATGTTTACTTTAGCCATCAATGTGTTTTCACGTTCAAGTTTTAACGAGTTATATAGCTCCTAGTTGACACGTGGGTAAATAAAGTATTGTATTGTATTTGGTACTGAAACAGACTGTAGGTTGTACACAAACAATGTCTTCTTCTAAATCTAAGGATCAGAGCATACAACTCCTTAACCAACCTGATTTCCTCTTGTGCAGGTTCCTCTTCAGTGATGTCCATGGGTTCACTGACTTCTTCTTCTTTGGCAGGGCTTGTGTTCTGTACTTCTGGCTCCACAGGACTGGATAGAAATAAGGAAATAAGATCAAATTCTGGATTTTGATGAATAAATAAGCAACTTTAGTTACATGTTTAGTCTTATTGGTGGTGGGGTCTACTAAGCGGGAACATGAATTCCTTAGTTGAATTGGAATTTAGGTTGGTTTTTGATTAGGAAGCAAACCCCGAAACCCTCACAGTAAGGGCAAGATACAAACAAACTCAATACCCGAGTGTGGGAACTTGGTATATTAATGTAACGTTCGTATGTGTCTGCTGACTACGATTGTAATTCAGTCCTGGACTGTGAATGTGGTGAAATAAACTATTATTACCATAGTATTATTATTAATACACATACATGTACAGTGCATGCTGCCTGAGAGGTAAAGTTTAGCATACATGTAGCTCGAAATTAAATTCACCGTATTTTATCACGTACAAGCCGCACCTCACGTATAACCTGCACCCCTAACTTCAACCTGATAAACAGAAGCTTGTTTTTCCCGAAAGGTTTAAGGAAAAACCTTGTGTATAAGCCGCACCACAAAATTCAGTAAGAGTAGTCTTGTGTTTGAGTTCATAAATGCCCGTAATTGAAGCAAAACTTCTTCATAAGAGATCGTCATATCACAACAACGAATTGGTTACAACTTTCCTTGTCCTTTCTTGTGTATATTTTAACCTCGTGTCTTTAAATCACTTCAGAATTGTTCTGTTGTTCCCCCATTAACCAACAACAGTTTTTTGGCAAAACTATATGAGCACGTGTCTGAGTCCGTGATCTTGGATTTTCAAGGAGGCCTGGGGTGAGAGTTTTCGCAAACGTCCGATCGAGCGTGATCGAGCTCCAAAGTTCAACATGAACTTGATGAGAATTATACTTTATTTGAAAATTTGAAGGCTTCCAAGACCAATCAACGCCTTTAACAACACCATTCAAGGAGTTAGCAGAGAAGATGACAGGCAACTGGACAGCCAGTTTTCTTTGGAAAGCGAAGGAGAGGAGTTTGAGTAGAAATCTTGCTGACACTCATGTTCTGTGAGTTGAATGTGCCATTTCTATTGTTCATATGGCTTTGTTTATGGTCATTGCAAAAAAAGTTTTCAGAAAATGCTCACATACATGTATAAGCCGCACCCCCAACGTTGTGGCAATTTTTTGTTTCTTTCAAAATCTAAAAGTCAAAAAAGGTGCGGCTTATACGTGATAAAATACGGTAAGTTCTACTTGCATCTGCGACTAGTTTCGAAAATTTGGTCGCAAGAATCCAGTGGTCTTATGAGAAAAAGCTGCGCCCATTTAAAATTGTGTCTGAGCGAAGGTTCCTGTCACTTGGTTAAAGGGAGATAAAAAATGGGAAAATGAAGGTTAAAATGGTGCATGATTTTGAGCACTGAAAAGTTATAAAATATCAATGAAGCATAACACATGAGACTGGTGGACATTTTATTTATTCATTTATTTAGGCAAAAACCACTCGCAAAATTTATGAGTCGGAAAAGTTTTAATTGCAAGTGATAGTATTTTGGTCGCATTTGCAACCGTATCGGGCGCTGTACAGTGACTAATTTTTGAATGCTTTTTCAAGACAGGATTCTGTTAAAGAGATCAACTCCAAATTGAACTTGATAGAACTATTACGTACAGTATAAGGTCTCAAACTATGAACTTCCGAATTCTACTAAACGACAACTGCTATAAATGTTTTAGTACTAGAGGTAATTAATGGCAAGTAGAGTTAAATACCACTGAAAAGCACTTCTAGGACTGCAGGAAGTATGCAAACACCGTAATTACCTCTCTCTGTTTGTATCCTGTGGGGAAGGTACCTCGGTTGTGGTCTCGCCAGCTGTTGTACTGCCAACTGTCTTTGGGAAGCCCTCCTTGGGTGTGCTGGTTCCACTGGAGCTTTTAGATTTCTCTTCCACCACAGGCAGTGGTTTGGGTACAGTACTGTTTGATCCTGAATTTGTAGACTTGATATCATCACTACCATTTGCATTCTCAGCACTACCGTTAGACACCATCTTCTCAATAGGATAGGGGCAGATTCGTTTACGAGATCGTCCTTCACGACGAAGGTGGTTATCTCTGCGGCCCTCGCCTTCATCTTCAGAGTCTGAAAATTCCTCATCACAAGCAATATGTTTGTCAGACGCTCGTACTGTGAAGGAAAGGTAATAACATTGTTTAAATAATTATTAATATGTTGATCCAGTGCCGCAAAATGAATGGTACTTTCACACGAGGCAAAATAAAATAATATTATTTGTGTCAAATTGCTTTAGAAATGAGAATGGCAGTATTTTAAGGTCTCAATAAAGGTTTGAGTTGTCATTTCGGGAAAGTGCTCCTGCAGCATTCACAATAGACCCTTTCAGCTACGTGGTCTGAAATGGGGCAACAACCAGTGACCTTTCCCTTGAGTAATATTTTTTCTGTATCCCTAGTGGAAATGTACCAATTTCTATAATTGGACAACAAAGCACTGAATCCTCTGGAGAACTATCACATGGTCTGAAATGGGTTAACAAACAGGCAAGCTGAAAGGGTCTATTAAAGCCACAAAGACATACATGTACTATATAGTTTACTTTATATTTATTTTTGATCAAAAAGTTAAAAGCGTACATATATTGTACATTTTTCAATGTGAAATGACTCAATCTCAGCCCTTGAAGCTTTGAAAACAAACTTTTAATTATCGCTTTAGAATCCCAACTAAATTGTCTAAAATACTGTTGGGGATTTGTGATGTGTTGGGTATTGGAGATTTTATCCCTTTTCACAGTAGAAGACAGTTTTTTTAAATCCTATTTTGATACAAACCAAGTCTTAAAACCTTAACGAAAAAGAATTTCAGAATTTATCATAAACTTTTAGGAGTTGATATTATGTAGTCTGTGTTAAACAACATAAACTAACACATTCTTATGATTTTTAACAGGTTAATCTCAACAAGAATAATACAAGTAGATCCCCTGCAATGGTCACATGCTGATATATCACTTCAATGACTAATGAATCAAGCTTGTGATCCCATGGGAAAGCTTTATTGGATGGCAGACAATCTTCAAAAACGCAGTTTTAGAAAGATCAACGATCAATATAAATTTATTGGAGGTGAAAAATAATATTTACAAACACGTTTGGCTAATAACACTACCAATCTCACACAAGTGCCTTTAAATACATTAAGTCAGTGGTTTTTGGTTGATTCCTGAGTAGATGTCACCTCATTAATGTCATAAACATTTTGACTAAAATGACTTTTTTCTTTACTAACAACTCACAAACTGTGTATATTCTCTATAAATCAAATAATGTTGTTGTGAATGAAAGGCATCATGATTGACGAATAACGCATTAATGAGATGACTTACTCACTCGTTCATGGGTAAGGAAAGGTCAAATTTTCACGAATTCAAACAAGGGTAGAACATACATGTAGCATATTCTCTATAAACCAAAACATTTTTCACAGAAGTACTCAAAACTTTGCGGATGTTCATATCTATAAAAATTGTAAAATAGGATAGGTGCACTTTAATCATGGCTTCGATTTTTCCTCCCATGGATCCAGTTCCTCTAAGCCTGATTAAGTTAATCTAGGATTAATGGTAATCTTTAATTAGATTTGGTAACTTGGACTACTGGACTCTGAACTTTAACGGGACCTGAAACAACCATAGTGGCTGATCAAAGGCAGGACCCGGCCAAACCACAGATCAAATTGGAATTTAGCTTGTTGGTTTTTGCGGAGCGAGCAAAACCAAAGAACCAGGAGAAAAACCCTTGGGGCAAGGGTGAGATATCAACAAACTCAACTCACATATGGTTCCGCGATCGGGCATCAAACCTGGGCCACAGATGTGAGAGGTGGTGCTAAACCACTGCGCCACCCTGGCTGAGAAATACACTATACACAATGAGTTTTAAGCTCAAATCAGTAGGCCATGAGTTACCAAATGAAAATTTTCTACTTGTGTAATTATTTTAAGAGTAAAGAAATATACCTTTTACCTTGATTAAAATTGATCCCAATTGCATTGAAGTGCCAACCTGTAAGTTTCAAGTCTCATCTGTAATTATCTCTGGACAGTACAATGTACGTGTTTGATTGACAGTTCGCTAAATCGAATTTTACACTTACGCCCGGCTTTTTGCACACAGCCCTTCAATTGGGCTTTAAAGTGCCTATCACCCTTTTGTAATTTTGATAGCTTATAAACCTCCGAAAAGTTTTGAGAAAGTTTTGGTTAAAAGTGAATACTTTATGTTTTACGCTTGTTTAAAATCATGTAAATTTGACCTTTCCTAACCCATGACCGTGTAAGTAAAGGCCAGGGTCGAAACCTGGGTAGAAGTCTGACATCTCATTAATGCATTATTCTCCATGGCGCCTTTTTATCACAACAACATCAATGCATAGAAAAAAGTCATTTTAGTCAACATGTTAACTATTTCTTCAAATGATTGCAAAGCCGGATTAATTATATGATATCTATACAGGTATTGACCCAGGCTTTTACTTACACGGTCATGGGTCAGGAAAGGTTACATTTACACGATTTCAAACAAGCGTAGAACATAAAGTATTCACTCAAAACCAAAGCTTTCTTCACAGAAGTACTCAAAACGTTTCGGAGGTTCATAAGCTAAAAATTGGAAAATGGTTATAGGCACTTTAAGATACTCAGACCGTTTAGAACTCCAAAACTCTCCATTGACTAAAGGAACAAGGGAATTAAGCAACATTCTTCCACGCCTGTCTCAGCATCAGTCCCTGTACACTTACTACTTATTCTTTGTCCTGGGTCATCATCATCCTCATTATCACTCTCCTCTGGCAAGACATCCTCTGGGATTGCTGTAAAGATTTGACAGAGAACATTGATTATGTTAATTACATGGTATCCAGCTTTAGAAACGTGATTGGCAGGTAAAAATAACAGGCAATGTTCAGTAATTTCAGAATTGGAATTTGTAGAGATATTCTTCATTTGTGATTATTGTCTCCAAGGTGACGTCATATGTCATCTCATTTGCATATTACAAAAACCTGAATATCTCTGAAACGAGACAAGATTTTGACAAATGGAAAATGTCATTATTCCTCATTTCGAAAGCATTTTAACATTAGCTCAACGTAATTTTCGCTTCATATGCACTTTAAAGTGCCACTACGATCAAATTTGACATATCAATGTTTTTGAATAATTATTCATAAAGTAGAGACTGTTGATATTATATTATTACCATTTCAAATTGTTTTCTGATACAACAAAAGGAAGTCTTATTATTTTAGCTCCAAACATTGAATCTAAACGTCCGCCATTACTGGAGGCCATTCCCATTGTTCAGCTTTAAACAAAGGTTTATTCAGCGGAAGTGATGTCATACACTTAACTCTTGTCTGCAGAACACAACATATTTCTACTAAAAACGTCTTCACATACACAAGGAGAAAGTTATCTTTATCTTTGTGAGGTTGGGTAGATTTTTATGCACACCATTTCGCGCCATGAGGTTGTCGTGTTAAGTGTATGACGTCACTTAAGCTGAATACTGAGAACGGCTTCCAGTAATGGCAGACATGATTTTACCGGTATTAAACTCTCCAAAACAAATTGTGCTTAACATGCCCATTTGGGAATATTTTTTACTATTTCGGATATTTCTAATACTGATTGACCTATTGACACTGAAAAAGTGGAAAATCAAAATGGTAACTTTTTTGTCGTAGTGGCACTTTAAGGCAAGTAATACCAAAAATTAAATCTACTACTCTACCATACAATCTTAGAAAAAAGTGTTGTGCATGCCCCAAAGTTAACACTGAGCACTTTAATAATTTGTATATCAATAGGTTAATTTTTAAATACAATTTAGCTCTCTTATTAAGTAATGTTTAATAATTTAGCTCTCTAGTAATGTTTAACATTTGCTATTGTAAATGCAAAGCAACCACAAAGTAAATGCAAAGCAAACACATAGCAAACACAAAGCAAACGTGAGGTCACAAATACATCGGGTTACGATAATGACCAACTTGTGTTTTGTGCATTTTTTGGAACCCAAATTAGGGAGAAATTACCACCAGAGAATTCCAAAACCTGATTCCTTAACTGTTCATCCAAGAGACAGAATTCCCTAACCAGAATTAAAACATGACAAACTATTGCATGCCGATGATCGGGCAATGTATAAATTAAGTTATAGATTGATTTCATGTGACATCATCAAATTGCTAACTTCGAAACTATGAACTCTACCAAGTTGTGCTTTTGATACAGTTTAGAGCTTACCTAAGCACGGCTTCACACCAAATTTCATCGGTTTCTTTCACTTTGTTCCGGAGATATCGATGAAGCGATTTGAGTCACGCACTCACCAGTCACATATTTTGAGGAGTCAAATTAGTGCAACTTTCAGCCAAAAACCTTCTAAATACAAACCAACATGTCAAATAAGTAAATATCTATGCAAATAGATACATTTTAGGTCAGAATTCTTGGTAATTGTGAACTTTAATGAAACTTGGTAATCTGGCCGCCATCTTGGTGTACCTTGGATGGCGGCGCCATACATTTTACTGTAAACATGGCGCACATTTGATCGCTTATATTTTGGGCGAGAAATATCCTAGATTGATAAAACTTGTCAAAAATACGTAATTTTTAGTTCTCTTTCAGAAAAACGCACCTTGATTTTATTTGAATCAGCAATAAAGATTTTTAGGATTCACGTGACCTAAGTGAAATTGATCTATTAGTGTCTGAGAATGAATTTGTAAACATGCCAACATCTCATTTTGCTGTGAATAAACATGCTCGAGAACAGTTTGGCAATATTATTTATGAGCAGAGCATAATCAAAGCTGACTGCTACAAGATGATAAATTTAGAAACGTTGTGGAAGCAAAGAAATAACAAAAGGAGATCAAAACCTAAACATCTCTCAGTTGAAGAAAGCCAACCTGGGAATGGTTGGCATGAAAGTCACAATCATGGCATGAAAAAAGCTTTCAAAGTTTCGCTTCATTTCTTGCACTTGGAGCTTGAGAAATGAGTTTTTTTGTATGAAAATATGAGACAACTTCTCTAAATTACCTAGAGGCTGCTTCAAGGTGTCAAAGCTAAGATGGGAAGAACTATTTCCAGAGAGAAGCGAATACGTGCAAAGATATGTCTTTGCTTTGACATATTTTGTGTTTCACGGCACATGCTCGCACACATTCCACTTTACCTGCGAGCAGAACACCAGAAATTACGATCATCAGCAAAGTTTTCATTAAAAATAACAGGTTTTTCTGAATATTTAGAGCTAAAGGAAACTATTTTCAAACTCCTAAAATATTTGACCACTGGTCCATGTTTTAGGGAAGTTGTAACTCTCACGAGCAGACTGACTTTGGCTTGTGGCATATATTTAGACAAATAATCATTATGATACTGGTAATAATATAATTATAAACAGCATGAAGTAAACAAAATATTATGGTCTTATGTTCACTGCATTTTCTTTGAGTTCATTTATCTTGTTTCGCAAACCCTCTTCAATTCTCATCAAGCGATCGCATTACCAGGCAAACCCTGTACACATTTGACTAGAAGTTACATGTACATTGTACATGTAGTTCCAATCAGCATGGTACATCCCCTGCGAAATGTATTCCCAGCTTTCTGGGAATTCCTAGGAATTCCTAGGAATTCCTAGGAATTCTCAGAAATTCCCAGAAATTCCCACTTTTGCAAATAAGCTCTGCCTTTCAGGGTTTGGAATTTCTGGGAATTACTAGCAATTAGGTTTATAAGAGTGTAAAAGCTTGGAATAGTTAGGAATTCCTAGGAATTCCTAACAATTCCATCTTGACTGAAGCTATTTTGTGAAGGTGTTATTTTTTAGGCTTGGAATTCCTGAGAGTTCCTAGGAATTAATGAAGGTTTTCTTAAGTTTCTTAAGTTAGACATTGAATTTAGAAGTGTTCAACTTCATGTCTTCCCTGCCCTGCTAGACAGAAATTCCTAAATCCCTTTAAGCTTCCTCTGAGCAATTAATTTCAGAGTAAAGTTATAAGGATACTTGAATTGTTACCAATTGACAAAGATCATGCACTCACATATTTCTAAATACTTTATTGGAAAGCTAAGATCGTTTTCATGAGAAATTTTAAAACTTATACATGTAATTTATTATTGTAAACTTGTTGTCATAATTTGTTGACCGAGGCTTAACAGAAGAAAAGCTTAATATCACGATATTTTCCTGGTTATTTTTACTATTACTCACCGATTTGACCTTCCCAGTGTTTAAATGAGGCAAAGTATTTGTCTAAATCTTCGAAAATGTGTTGTTGTTGTTAAGAAATTTGAACAAAACTTAAAAGAACTCTCTGCCATGTTTCCACTTCAACCGAGTGAAGACTAGAATCAAGTTGATAAATATTTCGTAATAGCTTGCACCTGATTGGCTGGAGGAGTTGACAGGCCTCCAGGGATTGGCTGAAGTTCAAATTATGCGCCATTAGGTGAAGTGAGACTTGTTCATTTCACTGTGTTCACTCGTGCGTTTGTTGGAGGTTTTTACAGCTCGCCCAACAGTATTTCACGAAAGAGAATGCTTAGATGGAAAGATTATAATAACTACTGCCAACTGAGGTAATATCAGGGCATATCAGTTCTAGATGAGATGAATTCCTGGAGAAATCTTTGTAAAAGGTGAGCATATGTTTTACTTTAATTAAATCCGTTAAATGAAACTGAAAGTTCTATCAGACACGCATTTGACACAAAACAATTAAGTTTACGGTTTTTCTAGTAGTTCAGTTCGCTAATTTGTCATTATTGTGCATTTTAAAGTAATGTTCTCGAATACATTTCAAGAAACTATTCTTTAAAGCTTATGAAAATGTGGTAAGATGCTTCTCGAACATGGGTTTCCGAACATGCATATCAATTAGGTTCCCGTGTTTAATACGGTTTTGTTTATATTACTTATTGATCGGACCATGAGTTACGCTCTCAATAAATTAAACTTGAAAACTTTGCAGTGAGAACTTCTCAATCTGTAGAGCTTTAAGTGCATGTTTTGGGCTATGAATTGAAGGATTAATGTGAGCTTTAATCACAGTCTCTGCTAGTATAAGTGTAGAGCACGATTTGAATAATTTTGTTTGTATATGCATATGTGTAGTGAGATATTACTCCTACATATACTAGCTCATTTAACCTCAATTATCCTAGCTTTCAAGACAACCATTGGTCAATGTGTTTAACTCAGCGATCAAGGCATTGAGCCATAATTTCTACTTTGAAAAACTCATTCCAAAAGCAATTTAACCAGTTAATTATTAACAATTTATTGGACAAGATTTGAAGCACAAGGGATTCCTTTGTAATTTCCGGTTGTCACGCCACACTGGACATGTAAAATCCTTTATCTGGTGAAGGTGTAATTCTAATTTTATTGATTATATTTATATTTTCAGGGTTTCAAGTTGCAGATCAGAAGCTTTTCAAATCTAAAAACTCTCAAAGAAAGCTGAACACTGGAAAAAGTCCACTGCCAATTACCTACAAAAATTAATGTAGTGAGAGAAATCACAATCAGTCTTGTTAATACATGTAACTCTGTATAGACTGCACAGCCTTTATAAGTTTAATAATTAAACTAAAAGATAGAATGGCAAGAAATAAGCATTGACTCATTATTGATATCTGTTAGTTTACTGCCAGACCCTAACCTATATGTTTACCCTTCGGTTTGGCAAAATTCTACCTTTTAATGTTTTTTCAATTCAAAGTTAAGTACATACAACAAATTCCTAGGAATTCCCAGGTATTCCAAGCAAAATTCCTAGGAATTCCTAGGAATTCCCAGATATTCCAAGAAATTCATAAAAATTCCCAGATATTCCTTGAATTCAAAGGTTTGCTGGCCTGTAGTTATTGATCTTAAGAATTCCTAAGAATTCCTAAGAATTCCTAGGAATTCCTAGGAATTCCTAGGAATTCCTAGGAATTTTATTCCCAGCTATTCCAAACTCAACCAAAGCTTGGAATTCCTAGGAATTCCTAGGAATTCCATGTTCCAATTACCGTGAAAATTAACACCTCTATTCCTAGGAATTCCTAGGAATTCCTAAGAATTCCTAGGAACAAATTCCTAGGAATTCCTAGGAAAATCCTAGGAATTCCTAGGAATTCTCAGCTTCATTTCGCAGGGGATGGCTGCATTTGCTAAAGTGTGTTTACTATGTATTCACTTTGAGTTTGCATTGTGTTTACTACACGTTCAATATTTATTTGTGTTTGATTTGCATTTACTTTGGGTTTACTTTATGGCCTGTGTTTACTTTGCGTGCAGGCAAAGTAAACGCAAAATAAACGCAAAGTAAACCCTGTGTTTGCTTTACGTTTACTCAAAAGTACATGGCTTTGCATAGTAAACACAAAAACAAATGCAGGTGACGTTACCGCAGGGTTTTTTCAATTTCATTTTGACTAAGAGTGTTTTTTTTTCTCACTAAAGTCCGGGTGCTGCTTGTATGCGGGCTTTTTCAGATTGAAGTTTGCATGAAATTTCCAAAAATGAGCCCTGATAACTTTTTTATGTTGTTTTCTTCTCGTAACATTCCTTCACAATCCAGTTTGTGTTTAATTAATATTGTGGTTCCATACAGGTCACATTTTGTGAAGTTTGATTGGTTCGAGTCTCGTTCTTTAATGTGCTTATTGAAAGACTCAAATTCAACGAATCCTGGAGAAATATTCAGATTCAAGAAGTGGATCGAATATCCAGAACACTTAATTGGGTATAAAGAAGTTGTTCGTGCAATCTCACGAGTCACGACACATGGCAAATTATAATATTATCAACAAATCTAAAACTTTACATCTCGCCATTTTGATTTGAGACTCCAGCACTTTTTGAAGAACATGCAAACTGTTCACAAAGTAAAATAAAAATCATCCAGAACATTTAATTTGTCAGCATTCTACTATAAGCAGTAATTCCCAAGTGGAGATTGTTACTTATAGTGAGTGCATGCTTGCTCACATACATTGTAGATTTAAGATCTAAACGTTGTTCAGTCATAATTGTCCTTGTATCATAATATCGAAATGTACTTCTAAAGCTGTAGTGTAATCATAAGTATAGTAAAACGTTCCCATAAGTTCGCTAAAGTTGGGGTGCGGCTTATAAGCGGTATATTTCCTTAAAGTTTTCAAATTGATCTCAAGATAAGATCGCAAGCCTAAAGTGGGGGTGTGGCTTACATGTATATGCAGGGTGCAGCTTATAGGCAGTCTTTTACGGTAGTTTTGATCGGTACTGTATGTATTTTACCATATATTATATCGTAACAATTGCATCAGGATATGTACGTATCATAAAGTGTATTGTTGTAACACTTACGTTGCATTTGAACACCAGGAGCATGTGGGAGCATTCGTAGATTCTCAAATAATCTTTGCCTGGAAAAGTGAAGACAATGAAGAAGTGAACATTGTGAACACATTTGCTGTGCTAAACAGTGAAGAAACAGTGGGCCATTTGAAGGGATGTGTGCAACAAATGGCTTATTTCAGTGACTCCTGATCACATTCTAAATTCTCCCTTAGAAAACAAACAAATTGAAGGAGAATTTAGAATGTGATCAGGAGTCACTTAAGCCATTCTTGCACACAGCCCTTCATTTACCATGGAAGTTACTCAACCAGGTTAGCATGGTGTTTTGTCCTTGTGGATGAACAATAACAACAGCTCTTACAAAAGCCACCGGAACTTGTCAACGCTTACTTTTTTTTTTTTTAAGATATGGGTCGCATCAGGCAAAAAGGGCCTGGACGACATTCAAGTTAAATAATTCCAACACTGGTGTTCCTAATAACAGGTTGAAGATTGTATTGTATTCTTGACGACAATCAGTACATTTCATTCCTAACAAAAAACGTCATTTTCAAGAAATTTACGACAATTAAAATCAGGGGTGAAATTTACATGATTTTGATGCATTACAAATGTGACCACAAAAATTAGGAATCCTGTCAGAGGGGTTGATTTTGATGTATGACATTCATTTATACCTGCTGGCATTAAAGAGTAAAAAATAAATAAGATGAACAAGATGATCACTTTTTCTGCAGTCATTCTGCTCATCATACATGTAGCTAGTAGTATGCTTTTAGCAATAGTACAAGTTACACCTTGAAACAATCATCTGATGATAGGGAATGATTTGTGCCTGCTAAAATTGTAATCAAACCCTTGTGTAAAAAATATCGTAAATTTCGTCTTCAATTATTTCACTTGTCAATTTCATGAAATCAACACTTACATGTAACTTCACAGGAAAAAAAATCCAAAATGCCATTTGTGCTTTTATTAAAATCAGTGTGCATGGGTTTCATCAAATTCCCATTGATACAAAAAAACATAAATGGTTTGATTTCCAATTTCCCATTCTACAGAAATGGGAAATTGAAAAACATCAATGTTTTTTAAGAAAACCACAGTTGGGAAACTGAATTACCATGATTGGGACTAACAATGAGAAAAACATTCAAGGGAATTGCAAAACCATCAATGCATTTGACTAAACCATTCATGGCTTTATTAATTCACACAAATGGGATTTACAATATTCAGAACCATTCAAGGGAATGCAAAACCATCAATGTATTTGTGACTAAACAATTTATGGTTTTATTAATTCACACAAATGGGATTTACAATATTCAGAACCATTCAAGGGAATGCAAAACCATCAATGTATTTGTGACTAAACCATTCATGGTTTTATTAATTCACACAAATGGGATTTACAATATTCAGAACCATTCAAGGGAATTGCAAAACCATTAATGTAATGTACTGGTTATAATAATAATGTACTAATGTGATTTATTTTACTCCACCACAAAGGTCTCCAAGCAATATTCATGGCAATATCTGTAGGCAACAAACCAAGAGTGCACTGACTGGGGTATGTATAGACCACCAAGAAGGTGCCAAATTGTCACATCCCACAGTAAAGGAGATGGGATGACCTGCATTGCTGGAGTGCTACTATAAAGATGAGTTGAAACTTTTATGTCATTAATTTTGGGCTAGATATTTATTTTGTATAACTATGCTATTGCCTTAGACGCAGTTAATAAAAAAAATATAACAAACCGCCTCACTGTAATAATATAATACCTGTATATGGAGGCCCATTCTGGTACATTCAAAGTTTTTGTAATTGGATGGTACATATATTTCTAGTTATTGCTTGACTGCCCTCAAAATTAAAACCAATAATTGTCATGCTGTGAGAACCTCACTCAGCATCATCTGACACATGCAGCAAATTATGGGCTGTAACCTTGCATGCAGATACAATTGTAGTCTGCCTCAATCTCTTCTTAATCAGAATTAGGTACAATGTATCTTTGTGCAATGATCCAATCCTTCAAAAGGTTAATTTAAATGCAAGAACAATAAAGTTATTAATGCATACACATGAAGTACATACCAGCTACATTATATTTATTGTTTCTTTACTGCTAACAGTTTTCTCATAAAATTAAGTCACAAAAAGTATTTAATTTTGAAACTTTGAATTGTTTTTGAATTTCACTTATTAATAAAAGTTTATACAATTAGTTGTTGTATACCAGTAGTTAAGGTGACGCTATGGTACTATGTTTTTTGTCAATACCCATTGCTGTTTTAAGACCAATAATGGATAACCGCAAATATCCATTGTTGTACACATGTAAATGACAAATACATAAGTGGTAATTACACACTTTCCACCTGTGGGAATTGAAATCTTCCATTCATGGATTTTCGTTAAAAACCATGAATGGGGACTGTTTGGATTTCACATCAATGGTTTTTGCAATGGCAATTTGTAAATTTCCATACATGGAAAACAGTAAATATGCATTCATGGTAATCGATAAAACCAATAATGGATAACTGCAAATATCCATTGTTGTAATACACACTTTCCACCTGTGGGAATTTTAAATCTTCCATTCATGGATTTCCCATTTATGGTTTTTGCAATGGCAATTCATAAATTTCCATACATGGAAAACATTACCGTATTTACCTGTGTATAAGCCGCACCCATAGAGAAGCCGCACCCCAAGTTTTGAAGCTTGAATTTAGGAAAAAACTTTTTTTTTTAAATACAAAAAATAATAAGAAAATATTTTGTCCGAGTTCATAAATGCTTGTACTTGATGCCAAACTTCTTCAAAAAAAGAATAATCTTTTGTTGGAGTTCGTAAACACTCGTACTTCATCAGATTGTCATAAATAAATAATCACAACTTTAATTCGATCGAATATGGTTCAACTTGCCTTGTCATTTCTTGTGTATATTTTAACCTGCAGTCTTTAAATCACTCCAGAATTCTTCCACATTTATTCCCCAATTAACTAACAACAATTCCAAGGAACCGCTTTCCTTTAATTGCTAGAGCAAGAAAGGTTTTTTGGCGAAACAATGCTTGCACGAGTAGGTCAGGTCCGCCATCTTGGATTTTCATTAACTAGTGGCAATCTCCCACATGTAAAATTGCAAAGATAGATGCATGCTTTGACAACCGCTGCGAATCAGCCTGTTTTGGAAGGTAAATAAGCTTAATCACGTTTAAATATTCACGAAATTCTAATATATTAGGTCTAAGGTGGGTCTTAGAAGAGTTTTTGCTTTAACTCTTTGAAAATGATTATAATGCTTAAGAGGGCATCCATGTGAAAACCATGCACCCTGAAAAAATGAGTCTACATGGTACATCTCAGATTTCGTTCATATTTTGCACATATGTTACTATTGGCCTGGCATTAGACTTGGTAGAATATTTTGGAAAAATTCCAAAAACTGTAAGAGATATGGGGCTCAGTACGAACTGCCTCGGTTTGAGGGGTATTTCCACTATGTATTTTTAGTCATGTTTACAGAATATTTTTGAACAAACCATATAAGCTATATACACAAAACGTTTCTACAGCATAAACACGACCAATTGCAATTTAATTATGATATAAGTGCCAAAAAATATTCAGTATTCAAGGAGTAAGGCTTTCATGTACAAGTGACTTCCGAAATTATTTTTCAAAAAGTCAAATTTTAGGGTAAAATGACATTCGAATACTATCGATGCGGCGAAATTGTAGAAAATGAGAGAGTTATTATTTTGTAGATCAGTCATTTGGAAATACAACTGGGGACTAAAAAGTTTGTAAAGTTTATTCAGCTTAGGAGCAGTGAGGCCAAAGTAACATACTCCCAACGCCCGGGTCCAACGTAAATAAACAATCAACGCCAGATGCAAGCTGTATCGTGTGCAGAATAACGGGACAAATAACGGACAGGAATGAGAAACATAGCCCTAAAATAACTGGGTGATAAATTTATTTGTCACTTATGCCTATGGTTTTGCAATAAACAACAACTAATTAACAATCAACTTCAAAATAAGAGAAATTAGTAATACGAAGGATGAATCAGCGATAAATGCATACCTGATTCTAGCCTTATTTGTGCTCTCCTCCCCAGCTCTGTCATGGTCTCGAAGCCACAACTTACGATAATTATCTTCTTGTCGATTTTACACCGAAAGAACATTTACCCATTATAGTTTATAATACAGATGGCTTTGTAGCATCCGCCATTTTATTTAGGACTAGAACCCAGTCTGCTGTTGTGCACCACAGGTAGCCCGAACACAGATGTGTGCATTCCATGTGGAATATTGGAAGAAAAAACTCTCTACCGTTGAATCAGCCTTTCCTTTCTTGTCTATTTATATATATATATTGCTGATCAGATCCCTACACGCTAGGAGATCCGGTGTTTTATCATTTCGTCTGTGGTGCCCAACATATATACCAGAGTGGGTAATTTATATTGAAATATTTATGAATCTCATGAAACAGAACTGAAAATAATCATAATGCACTACTTAATACATCTACATAATTTTGTTTGCAAAAAATTTTTCAAACTGATTATAGGTTAAAATTACCCATGATGCACCTGATATATGTAACTGTTATGGGGTCAAATGTTTGCATACATTCATACACAAGGTCACAACAATGAATTATAAATGATTTCTAACATCCCGTGCATATATCCTGTATATTCACACGACCCACATACGGCCATCCCAATAAAATGTTCCGTTTCCAATCGCCAGACCGACCCAATTTTGTTTGGAAAAGTTAACAAATATACAAAGCTTGACATTGACCCAATATTTGGGAAAAGTAAAAAAAAAAAAAATTTGAAGAACATACTTTCAACTACACCTCTTTTCCTAGCTCGCTACGTATTTGCATTTTATTGGGATGGCCTAATCAGCTGTGTCGGTGCCGAACTGGAGCGCAGTGCCATCCTGGAAAGCGAAGTTCAGAAATGTCTGACGTATGTTGCTATTGCTACAAACTATCTTAGAAAAGGGTTCAGAAAACATCTGGGTGAAAGATGAAACATATTGTGTGGATCGTGACAGACTTTATCCAGACCTGAATTACGCTGGATTTACATATACATGTCGGGGCGCTTGTTCAGACACACGGTAAGCCACGCAGTTTACAAGCATGAGTAGTTATGTTAGTTATCTTCCCATTAATGCGGCTGACCAACAAGCACTGAGGGTGGTCACTGCCAGATATTTGTTTAACGTCCAAAGTGGTTCCTTAGCGTCCTGTGATACACAGCTGCTGATGAATACGAGCGTCGTGAGATGCAATCTCGTTCCCAGAGCCCGCGATCTTTTGACCAGCCAAGATACTGGCCAAAAGATCGCGGGTTATGAGAACGAGATTGCGTGAGACAGGACCGCCATTTTACGTGATCATCCGATCGAGGCACGAGGGATCGAAAAGGCGTAGGCGCGAACACTGCGCTTCTCTGTTTCTCTTAATGTTGCCTGGGTGGCTAATTGAACGAGCAGGAAGCATACAAATGTTTTGCTGCACGGGTGGATATACGAGTAAACGTTGTTGCAGAAAAAAAACTAACGAATGCGCACTGTGTCAAATTGTCTTGCTGGTGGGGTCTGGGTTTGTGTTGCTAAGAAACACATATACTGTGTGTCACTGGAGCCTAGTAAACATTGTTTTCCTCCATAGCCAACGTGAAAACATTGTTGCGGAAGCAAATTTTGCCTCATCGAAACAAAAAATGTCTTTGAAATGCTTCAGAAAAATGTTTTCCTTCCTGGAAGATTGATTTATTTTGCGCAAATTTTCCCGCGGACTTTGACTCGTTTTTACAGAAAAATGTATGGAAAACTAAATCCACGATTGCATGCTTCCCAGCACAGCTACATCCCTCAAATTTCGATCAATTAATCTTTTACCTGGTATCTTAAGTTTGTATCTGAAGAATATTTCAGAAATTCGATTTTACGGATTTTATTTGTCATCGGATTCCCATACAAACACTGTATTTCGCGCCATGTTTACACCCCTTTCAAAATGTCGGAATTATAATAAACCGCGAACTGGTATATTACCTTAAAACTGTAAAGAAATACGTTATTCTTTGTGTACGAGGTTTGTAGTTTCTCAGCTGTAGGATGTCCGGTGTCCGCGGGGAACAGGATATCAGGACACGTGACTTGTCCCTTCGTGTGTACCGACCTTTACGTCTGCGAGCGGGCGAGGTGCGCGGCGTGATTTTTTTTCACTTGTGTGGGTTGTTCTTTTATCTTTTGTTTGCCATATTGATTTTCTTTGTTTTTTATGCAACGAGCTCCGCTATAAAGAGATACGAGGACGACAGTAACAAATCGCATACAAGTGTATCACAGGCAGCTTTAAGCAGAGAGTGAGCCATTATGCACTAGTCTAAATAAACCCACACCCCCCTCCCCCTCCCACCCTGTCCCGGTTGGGGGAGGAGAAGGGGGGGGGAGGTTACTTTGACTAGTGCATTACCACCCCGCCATAAAATCAAAAATGAATAAAATAGCCTGTCTAGACAGTACAGTACAGGTGAAAATATTTATAGATTTTATGATAATTTTACTTGACACGCGCCATCAACAACATCCGCGCATTTTATACAATACTTAGTAAGGGGGTCGGGACATGCCTTCAACGGTAATATAGTTGTTTTTCCCTGGTAACGCCGAGAAGATATGCCACATTCCCTCGTTGAATATACACAAAATGAGCACTTGATCAAGTCCAAATCCATCTCGTGGATAGGGCGGGAAATACACGTGCAGACGTTACACGCAGTTCCTGTCACGCAATTCTTGAGATATCATTATATCACTGAAGGGATTTCATCTATTTCGGTGATACCACATTTGATTTCATGGATTCTACACACATTTTGGTATTTCAACGGAACGAACAGAATATTATGCACAAGATTGAAACAAATTGAGTCCGTAACAAGGTAGTAACGACATCAGAATGGCTTCCCGTTGCTGAATCTAAACGGTTCTAACTTGGCCAACTATTCGATGAGCATATAATAAAGGGCTTCCAAGAAAACGAAACCATTAGGTTTTTTTTTATTATGAAAAGAAAACATCGTTTCTTTACAGAATAAAAACTAAAAACTTGAATAGAGAATCGGCTGAAGAACCTAAATACGACTGTACGTGCATTTCTACTTGTCACTCATTCACCCCGCTACAGAGGCTCGCAAAATTCAGAGTGACTCGCCGGATTAGAAGCTGTATTTAAAGCGTAGCGTAGTTTGAAATCCTCTATATATCATATTCAAAGAAATTTCATTGTCTTTGATCCAATCAAACAATTTTAAACGAAGATACTGCCATAAACTATGAGTACCTATTTTTCAGCTTTGACTCCGTCAAACTCGACAATAATTCAGTCACTTTAGACATCTGCATATCGGGTGATGGACTTGGTCACCCTTCAAAACTAAAATAATATTGAAAATGAATGTGCATTCGAATTCTTAAAGCAATTATTGGCAGAAAATCTGAAGTTCACCGTATTTTCGATTTTAATCGGAAAAAAAATCGCCGTGTCACCATATCGTCGTTTGTTTAATAACTGAACATTGCGGATTTTGAGAGTGCGTACTCTCTAACCCAGCATTAACTTTACAAAGATTTTTTTTACCAGATGCAAAGATCTATTATAAGTCAATCTAGAAATATTTCTAAATTCAAAGAAAAGAAGGCCGCAACTCTGCAAACGGCCATTGCCAGACAGCATTTATCGGGTTTTAAAAAGACCTATTAAAGTAGCGTTAAATAAAAATTCGACAGAAGCGACAAAATATGAATAAAATTAGTTGATTTTGGTTTTAATATGCTGACGGGACTTAGTACTAAAGCAGGTAAAAATATTATCTTTCTACTTAAAATCATTTGCGATTGCGACATGTTACAACATAAGGTATATTTTGCTCTGATTTTGAGCATTTCAGGGGGTCAAACAGTTTGATTGTCATATGTCAAAGGCCTTTTACATTTCAGCCAAACTATTTCACATGGGACATTAGCTAGTTAAGATATAAATGTGTGCCAAGTTTAAAGGAAATCGGAGAGGTGCACTGTAGACTCGTCTGCATGGTTTTCACATGGATCCTCTCTTAAATTGCTATATTACATGATCGGATGCGATTTGAACCTGATTGTAATATACGCACCATCGCATAATAAAAGCTTCATTCAGGTTCATGATACATGTATGTAAATATATGTTAATGTTGGGTCTCCTTTCTAGGTGTTCCCGTAGATAAGCCGCACCCCCAATTTTTAACGAAAATTTTGGGTGAAAAGGTGCGGCTTATACACAGGTAAATACGGTAAATTTGCATTCATGGGAATCGATAAAACCAATAATGGATAACTGCAAATATCCATTGTTGTAAATGACAAATACATACATGGTAATTAAACACTTTCCACCTGTGGGAATTGAAATTTTCCATTCATGGGTTTTCTTGAAAAACCATTAATGGGGACTGTTAAGATTTCCTATTGATGGTTTTTGCAATGGCAATTCATAAATTCCCATTCATTTTCCCATGGATGTATTTTTGATATTTTTTCTGTGCTTGTTAGTAGCACAATGTGGCGCTCGCAATGCATATTGTAATCGCACCACAAGTACAAAAAACATGGTACAATTTCAAAAGACATTTACATGTTATGTCATCTAGGCCCTTTTTG
This sequence comes from Actinernus sp. WN-2022, assembly GCA_030867875.1. NCBI lineage: Eukaryota > Metazoa > Cnidaria > Anthozoa > Actiniaria > Actinernidae > Actinernus > Actinernus sp. WN-2022. Next base: position 75,338 of record JAOWCC010000937.1, on the reverse strand, counting down.
CCTGACGTGGCCCATATGTAAATTGAACAGCGTAAATAAACTTGAACTTTGGTTTCTTGTAGTATTTCTTTTAAAATGTTAATTTCTGGAATTTATTCAACCCTTTCTATATATTCTTGTTGATAAGCTGCACCCCCAATTTGTAAGGAAAATTTCTGGTAAAAACAGTGCCTCCAAAATGATAGGGCTTCCAAGACCTGTTGTGGGCTTTAGCACTGCTATAAAGTGTAAAAGATATCCTCAACGAACACAACAAGCACATGGACAACAAGTTTTCTTTGGTTAATCTTGTTTCGTGAATTGTGTAGTTTAACTGGCTCATTCTAGGTGTATCAACGACAATGAACTACAGCAAAACAATACCCTGAAATACAAAGAACCCTAACACCACAATACAGACTGTTGTTCATAAAGTCCTGAATTTTCAGGATGTTGATACACCTAGGATGACCCTGATTTATCCATGGATCGAAAGTCAGTGTAAGTAAGCTTATTCCTTGTTAGACTAAAAGTAAAAGAGCCAGTTTGAATTTGTATTGTTATGCAAATGAGATCATGCTCAATGAATTGCCCTATATCATTATGACGTCAGGGCTTGTTTTTGAGGGGGACAGAATCGACATGAACAATAGAATTTTGAACTAAATCTGCTCTGCTGAGGAAAATTTAACGTCTGGTTTCCAGATATCAGCTGTATGAATGTTTATCCCACAATATTTACCGTATTTGGTGGCTGTTACTGCTATTCTACGTTCTACAAAATGCATTTGATAGCGATTTCCTTTGTGTTGTTGCTGTTTTGTTCCCCATTTAAACAATAGATTGTTTTGATTTGATGTCATAATGATATAGGGCAATTTGATTCATGTGTAATGCACATCATGATTTTTAAGGACATATTTTGGGTAAAAAAGTGTGTATTATACATGGATAAATACAATAATAAAGTTTGTATTGGATAAGTGCTAAACATGTGACTAACTTGATCTTTTCCAGGTATTCTGGTGTGTTCTGGTTTGTCATGTTGGATGGACTAATGTGCAGCTTGAAATCAGGACCAAAGTACTCAAAATAATCATTGTACGGTAGCTCGTTAGCAATGTCACTGTCCAGAGCAACGGATGTCTCGTAGGTCCAGCAGCGAGCAACATTTCTAATGGTGTAACCACCACCTCCAAGGATAAGCATTGGAAGTGCAAACTTCTTAACATATTCAACACACTGGGCATGACCTGTAAAAGAATAGATAATAATAATAACCTCTATTTAATAAGGGTAAAAACACATGACAGCCAGTGGCTGAAGAAATTGTGGCCCTCCAATATAACAATTTTCTGTGATATTCTATAATCTTAACATTAAAACATTCAAGTGAATAGTCCTGCTATATAAATCTTGCTTAGCAATTGTCGATAATAACTCTATATAATTTGAAATATAAAAAAAACACTAAAATATATTGCTTGATTCTTTGTGGACTTTTGGTTTTCGATGATTCTAACATCTTGGAACTTCAGTATATCCCTCCAGCCATATTGTTTGTCCTACATGTAAGAACTTTACGCCCGCTGCCAAATATCTTTTTCTTCTTCTTTTTTTAATACAGCACCAAGAACAATCTACTTTTACACTTTTGGGCATTGTGACTTTCCAGAGCCGGTGCATTTACTGACAAAATGTCTTCACCCAAAACTAACTCTCTTACTGCTTCTTTGTGTGAATCCTTGAATTATTTGAAACCAAACTTTCCAGAGCAAATTTAAACGCATTTTGGAACAGCAATGTAAAATTTACAATGTAAATTATGCAAATACATTCGATCAGTGACAGGATTTCAATGACTGCATGTTTGTGATTGGCTAAAACCAACAATGCCTCAGCAAACACGTCCAGCCATGAGTGAGGAGAGGATTACGGGCTCACCGAAACCCCCAAAGCTGGAAACCGAACCTAGGCCTGGCCCTTCCATACCTAAGCAAGTACTTCAAGTTCCCTAATTTCTCAAACACCCCACCCGGGCCCCCCGTTTGTTTAAATGTGGGTGTTTTGAGTGATGCACATACAAAAATGTAGGTTTTGGTGGTTAGACCAATCATTTTGCAAAAAATGTCTGATAGATATTCAACACGACAGGACGCTGGTCCGATTGCTTTCTGTTTCCTTCCATTCAAAGTTTTTGCAAAAAGTGCTGAATTATGTCAAGGTTGATCTTACTGTCCTAGCTGTACATTGTAGGACAATTGACAAACCTGATTCCAACACCAAAGAAAGTTGACTAACAACATGAAGAGACCACTATTCTTAGGTTGCCATCAGCTAACGACTTTGAGTTTGACATTTACCAACTTGAGTGATGGTAAAATAGGCACAGAACAGGCACCAGAAATCCCGCACCTTTGAGTGACAAGTTGAAGCATCCCAGTCGATCTCCTGCTAACGAGTCAGCTCCACATTGTAAGACCACTGCATTGGGCTGCAGGATCATCAAATAAAATAAAATAATTTAACAAACAAACAAAACTGGAAAGTTTCAATAGACCACACTGATCTGGACTCAAGAGAAAAAGTGTTCTATTGGAAAACCCTAGGGTTAGATTCCATTTTTAAATTAAAGCTTCAAAAATCAAAGTGACAACAAAACCTTTTTTTTTTCAATAGTAGCCAAAGTTTTGGTTTTTAAGGTAAATCTCTGTTATATATCTTAGAGCTTCACATACACGTAAAAGCAGAGGACTTGGAATATTTCATAGTTGTGCCAATGACCAAACTGCTTTTTTGTTGCAGCAATGACAACATTAACATATATATTAAACATAGGTATACACATACAGTGATTAGGAAGGCCAGTTCAAGTGATGAGACAATGGCCCTTCACTTTCTCAATTTATGTGCCATACATTTTTGACGGGGCCATGGGTGAAAATAATTGGTCATTCATGTTTCTCTTCTTCTCTTTTGGTTCTTCCTCCTCTTCATGGTTTTACCACAGGGAGTTCTAACTTAATACACATACCGTTATATATGCTGTCCTTTTAACAGAGAAGCTTCAGAAACCTCATCTCGCAGCCGAACAAATCTGAACACTGTGTACTTTGTAACCACCCCTAATCTCGGAATTAGACTGCGCGGGCAGAGGAACTCGGACTCAGAACTATATAGTTATGGACTGTTACTTTGTTAGGGCCGCTAGCCGGTAAGGCGTCAGAGTCCTAAATATTACAAATTCTCAACCTACAGGCTGGAAGATCAGTTGATATGAGTCATCCTCAATCCCATCACGCAGGGGAAAGTTGACAGCATAATACTTCCCTCTACCTGCACCAATGTCCTAAGAAAAAATATAAAAAAATATATATATATATCATATTTGTTATAGCAGGCTGAGAATTACAGCTTACAGCTGGTGGGGGACCTTTTACAGGTACAAAATGGGCTGTGGCAGGGTTGCCATGGATACTTCCTGGCTTGCTAGAAGTCGTGTTGCGATATTCCCTAGCAATAAGGCACCTAACACCAAGCTACAGTACAGCCTGGATGTATGTTAACACATTTTGTGTGTAATGTGCACGGAATTCCGCACGTGTACTGCACTTAACTGAGTGTAATTACACGAACTGAGTGAAATTACACACACTTTTGTGTACTGCACGCACATAACTACACACACCTCAGTGCCTCATTAACTTGTTGAACTCCAGAGAATAACTGCTGAAGAATACGTAGCTCAACAATACCGGTTCGCGAATGAAAGTTTTCGACACTTAGCCATATTAGCATTGGACTAAAGTGTAGAATCCTCAGCTAAAAACTTTGTCAAAGATTTACGACAATTCTTCCTACATGTTTTTCAAAAATAAGTTCATAGCAAGGAACCGAAGCGCTATACATTGTAAATGTCGGTGTTTTAGTCATAAATGCTAAATGCTAGCCAAATTCATTTCAGACTGTGTGCGGGCACAATACACTGCCATTAAAAAAATATTTAACTGCTCGCTTAAATACACAGCAACAGCGGCATTGTTTGACACTCTAAAACAAATTTCTTCAAACTTTGTAATTACACACACTTATGTGTATCCTGTATTCGCTAAATGCTAGCCAAATTCATTTCACACTTTTCAGACTGTATGCGGGCACAACAAACTTGTTTATTCCATTCTTTTCAATCCTCTTGCCTCCATTGAACTTGGCTCATTCAGAGTCACTTGACGGTGACGCTGTGAAATCTAACTAACACCTTTTAGAAAATAACCTGATGCATGCTTCGATAAAAAAACTCGCCAAACACGGCACGCTACAACTGTCATGAAAAAAGCTTTAACTTCTTGAATTCAGCTCCCTCAAATGCACAGCAACGTTTTTGGAGATTCTCTGTTGACATGTGCTTTCGGCCGTGGAGACTGATTGTCTGGTTTTTCACACAACAATTAAAGAGGGCCGCGGGAAATGTGAATTTATTGCATTGTAGTTTCAATCACCACAATGCTTCTCAACTTTGCTGGCAAATGATCACGTCTACTATAAAACAGAACATTCTGGAGTTCTTTTTATGTAATGTGGATCCGTTTTCAAAGGTAATGAGGTCCGAATCTTGAATTCCATGACACAGAAGTGTGAAATTTTCTGCAAACTGCATGATTTGAATAATCAATGGCTCCGTGTTTGTTTTCCCTTGAAATCGCACCAAATATTCTCTACAGTTAAAATTTTCTTTTAGAAATAGAGATGCTAACAGAATCAAACATTTTGAAAGTTTTGACTTCATTTACGTATCTGAACAGTTTCCACCTGGTGCGAAAAATGGTTTGAGTCCATTCAGTTTTAATTTGTTGTTTGTTAATTAGCGTGAGATCACACGAACCACATCGAACTTTTGCAGTTTTGTGATGTTGAATTGTTCAAACCTAAGGAAAAGTCGTTCGAACATTTAGGGCAAGTTGTTTGAACATTTATTATGTTAATTGCAGAGTGAATGCGAAACATACAATCAAAAGTTTCCTTCAGCATAATTTATTACGTTTTGGCGGAAACCTTTGGTAATAGAGTACCGAAGTGATGACGTCATAAATAAAAAAAATTCCCTTTAACAACATTTGACCACAGTTGCAGAAAGAACACGATAAAAGAACATTACATAGCAAAAATGAGGTGAATAAGATGAAAAGCGGCCGAGATATGGGCATTGGAATATATAATATTCTTTAACAAAACAATGTATTTTTGTCCTGGTTCCTAAGTTTATGAACCAGTACAAAAATACAGTGATTTGTTAAAGAAAAGTATATATTCCAATGCCCATATCTCAGCTGCTTTTCATCGTATACACCTCATTTTTGGTATGTAATGTTCTTTTATATTGCTCTTTCTGAATCAGTGGTCCAAACATTCTACATCTAAATTTTGCAAATTTGTGACGTCACACTTCGGTACTCTATTGAAACCGCTCGAAGATCTAGAGATGGTGCTGTATGGAGTTGCAGGTTACAAACAATTTCATGCCAAATTGATTTTTGACAATAACTGTATAACAAATGAAAATTACACGCATTTTAGTAATACACTAAAATGCATGTACATGTAGTAAATTAATTTTGTACACACACGTTACACGCGTGTAAATGTTAACATACATACAGGCTGTACTGTAATCTATTGGCAATGAGTTTAGCATGTCTTCAAGTATTTGTAGCTCACAGTGCAAAATGAGACAGACTACGCAGCAAGTTAGGAAGCGAGTTAGGAAGCGAGTTAGGAAGCGAGTTAGCTAGGAAGGCGAGTTAGGAAGGCGAGTTAGGAAGGCGAGTTAGGAACCGAGTTAGGAATCGAGTTAGGTGCAATGAGAAAGCATAAGAAAGGTATCAACCAAAACAAACCCACGTTTCCCGGGAATACAAAAAATAGTCAAAACAGAAACAATGAATTAATATAGCAGTATCAAATAATTATCAGTGGTACGATTTTATAATTAAAGAAAGACATTATCTCGCTGTGCCTTCGCAACATGTTGTATTTCTTTGACAACTATTTGTCCAATATTAACTGTAACAATAAAACGGTGTAATAGTCAAATGACTAGTGCTAAATACCAAGGGCACCCAACGAAGTTTTCGGTTAAAAAGCTGTTCGGGAGAGTAAGTTAGCCTAAAACTTTCGGATTTGAAAAAAATGTCCCTAGAAAATTGTTTTCTGAAATACTGGCTAGAAAATTTGTTTTCAATCCCTAGAAAATTATAGGAGAAAAGGGAGACTAAAAGGTTTCCCCTAAAATATTCGTACGTCCCAATTCGTCTGATCAATATAGTCAGAACAACACATTTTCATTCCCTAAGAATTGCCTAAAGGAAAAAGAATCCCTAAAAAATTCGTGCCTCCACAAAACTTTGCAACATGAAGTTACTTGGGCTAGAACATTCTTGTTATGTTCTAGACTACTAACAAATTCGTAGGCCGGGAATATTTTGCCATAGTATTTTCGGTTGACGCGATTTCCACCTAGAAAATCCGAACAGCTAATGAGTTTTCTAGAATACGTCAAAAGACATCAGTAGTAGGTGCCTTAAAATGGCTAGATAAGCTGCAGACGACTGGTTTCAAACGAATTTCAAAAAGTACTCGTTGGGTGCCCTTGAAATACGCTAAAGTGTCTATTGAGAAAATAACATTACAGCAATAATAGTAATTGTAATTATAAAGTACATTATAATATACTAGCAGGGACCCGCGGGAACTCACATGAAGTCTAGCCGGCTGACTGACTCCTGGCACAATGTTTTTAGCGTGTTGATATTTTCAAAGTTGTATATTTTTTTTTTAAAGGGAATAATATCTTACGGATCTCAGTTAATTTCTTAAACCGATGAGCACAATTATTGTCGAAAAAGTGCCAAAACTGACGGTCACAGGCAGCTCGAGACATGAATTCGTGTGACGAAAACAAATCTGGTCGCCGAAACAGTTGGTTTTATATCTAAGAACTGACACACGTATCAATAAAATAGCAAGCAAAAGTGTCGATTTGAACTTCCCGCGACCTCTTCCATATTAGGAAAAATCCATATTCCATATTTGGAAGACCTGCCAGGACATCCAAAATGGCGGTTTCTAGGTCCCAGACCTCTAAATCGACACTCGTTGTTTGATATGCCCGGGAAACTGGATACAGAAAACAGACATGGACAAAATATCTTACTATTAGACACATCATAGAGTTGTAAGATCTTATGAACTTGAGAAAACTCATTTCTTTTTAACATTCTTTCCTCAAATGCAACCAAGACCAAGACAGAAAGCAACTTTTCGCATGATTCGTCGTCTTCATTGGAATACCTGTGGCCGTCACTTTTTGGCGCCATTTTCGGACGCGAGCGCGCGCGCGTCCTCCATATTAGGAAATCGATCGAGGGACCCTGGGAAAGAGCGTTACAAACACACACACTGACACACACACACTTAGCGTATTATTATATAAGATGATTGGTCGAAATATAAACCTATTTAATCGATCATATATACTGATTATGATTATGGGCTCCTGTTTATATCTAATAGAATCTCGGCAGCGTGTTCCCAAACAAAACATTCCCAATCATCTTTCTCCGCCGTCCTGTTTTGGCCCACTTCCTCCCCTAGCCACTCCTCTTTTCTTTTCCTTCTAAGGCCCGCCTCTTCTATTCAGGCTACCTCACCATTTAAATCTTCACTATTTCCTACGCCACTCTAACTTATCCATCTCACTCCCATCGCCTTTACACTCCCGTTTCCCCTATGTCCTCATGAAATCCCTCTTCTCCATTGTCCAAATACCCGAGTCTTTGTCAGAAAAGGATAAATAAAACACATTTTTATCATGTGCCATAAGCCGATGATACACTTGTGAAAGGATTGTTCGAATGACAATTAACCCTATCTGTCACTCGTGAACATGTAGCCTCCTCCTCATCCGCTCCTAGAGTCGCTCTTAAATTTCGCTTCCGATCCTCACTAGCGTCTGCTAAAACAAGCTAAACATTCCATTCCCTTTGTTTTAAAGCGCCAATCGTATAAAAATCGGCAATGGAAATTTGGAGTGATTTCCGTTTAAATCCATAGTTCAATTCGTAAAACATCTTGTTGAATGTTTGGGGATAACGTTTAGCCAAAGTGAAGGTCAGCTTCCGAGATTCTGAGAAGCCGTCCTAACTCGGTTCCTAACTCGCTTCCTAACTCGCTTCCTAACTCGCTTCCTAACTCGCTTCCTAACTCGCTTCCTAACTCGCTTCCTAACTCGAAAGATAGGCATCCTCGTGCAAAATGCGCCTGAACCAGTGATTTCCAGAGACTATTCCATCTACATTGTACTCTTATTCTGGAATACTATCAATTGAATCAGGCTTCCGACGACTGAAGCTGGGTTTTTAGCCTTACCCTTAAATCTCCAGTCCCAGGGAAGTATTCTCCATATTTGTTGAAGGAGACGGTCATCACCCTATCAGTGGTGTAGAATGCTTCCTCGACTCCATCACCATGATGAATGTCAATATCTATGTACAACACACGTTGATGATACCTAGAATTCAATTGTCACAATCAGTAAACAAAACTACTAAGACTAGTAAGCATTGCACATGAAATGTAAAGTACTAATATTGTGATAGCCATTGAAGAGTACATTGGTTTGTGATTTGCTGAAGTCACACACTCAGAAATATTGATAACATTATGAATATTAATACTACCATTTGCAGGCTACCTACAGATCCTAAAGACCTTTTCAATTCATCATCAAACTTATAATTACTTTCAACCTTGATGTTGAAAACCTTTGATATGTAGACACAATAATTGAAGGAGTTGGAAGGAAAACGATCTATTATTTGAAAAACTTGAAAGTCAACTTTGCTTTTTGATCACTTGCAATTTACAGTGCGACGACTTCAACCGTGGCCACCCAATATAATTCACCCAATCACAGCACGAGTCTATTACAAAGGATCTTGAGTTCGTCCGGTTCCAAGCAAATCCAATCTGACCACATTTTCAAAATAATGGAGATGGTTGAAACAGTGGGGATTCTTGTTGGAATGGAAGACTAACATTTGGAAAGAGTGACTTTGTGTAAAGTGCTGTTGCACTGTCATCATTAAGTTGCTGACTTAACTCATGGTTGAACAAATAACTGTTTGACTGCAAACTGTTAATAAATTGGAGCTAAAAAATGTAAGAAGGCCATTTTGGTAAGTTGCAAGGTCTTAGCTTTCTAAAGATAATAGTGTTGGACCTTGTTTGTGCTTCACCTGGAGACTTCTAAAAGATTCTAAGACAAAACCCTATGGCATTCCCTGTCGAAAATTATGCTGTGTACCCACAATTCTTTTAAGTCCAAGGTAAACCAAAGGGTCTAATCTGTGTTAGCTACGGCGATAGCTCATGAGGATTTCAGAAAGATTATAGTTTCAAACAGCATTTAGTGACTAAACTCATGCAATAAATCCACTTTCCAATCAAAATAACTGAATATGTGAAAACCTAAGTACTTAAACAACTTTTCTTTGTGAAGTGTACTACAGCATGAAGAAAATTTTTAATGAGTGAAAGGGATTTGAAAAATAAATACGGCAATGAAAGATCAGGTAAAATAAACAAACAAAATCAGGAATGGACCTCAATGAAAGACTTGAAAAAAAATTAAAAGTAGCCAAAATAGATACGAGGCGAAAAAAAGCTAAACTATATTTATTTTTAAAAACATAAGTTTTTTCTACAATCAGCATTTTCACATACACGAATGGTCACGATCTTCGTAAAATTCACCTTGAAAAAATAGAAGCGACTGTAAAAAACAGAAAAGACCGATGCTAAGCAAAATTATCATTTAAGTTGTTTTCATTCTCACCCTTCAATTATTAATTATTTAAATATTGATGGTATCGTCAATCTGCATTCCTGGCATTCCATTCTGCTAACATGTTAATGAGTGAGTGAGCGAGCGACACGATTTCCCTAACCATCCCAATAACTCGTTCCTGCACTTGCATACATCCACAAGTTAAAAATGCCCAACAAGAGTTTATCTTTACACTACATCACTTATGTAATGCACCTATCAGCGGCTTCCCCGAGGGGTCGACCTCCGGGCTAACCATGGAGATACATGTATGTGGGAGAATACAGGAGGATAGAATGCAAACATTGCCCCTGGGGTTGGGGAAATGCTCGACTTTATTGTTGGGTTGGAAAACTGGAGTGGTGGATTTGTTCAAATTGTTTTTGTCATGAAACGAACAACAAAGATTTTTTCTTCTTCTCATGTTTAGCGTGATATGAGATATACCGAGACTTTCAAGCTACCAAGACCAGCATAGAATTTCGAATATTCTTGACTTGCTCTTTTGTGTTTATCTTTGTATTACACGGCACTACATGTACATGTATAAAGTAATAGTTTCTGTTTCACAGGTTAAGTAAAATCACTATTGAAACACAACCGCACAATTAAAACCATGCTTTAGTAATTTACAACTTTCTGTTTCAACATCATTTAGTGGATATTTTACAGGTTTGTGGTTTGTACTCTATGAAAGACAGCCCAACCAGCCAATGTTTTGTTCCTTATTAGCTACTAACTGAAGTACATTGAAGTGTATTGTTCCTTAAAGATACTATGAAGTTCATTGAAGTGTTAATAAATTTCTATTTTCTGTTGAAAATAGTGTTCAATGTTATAGAAATAATGTTAGTAACGAGATTCAGTAGTCAATTCAGCTCCATCAATCTCATTTCGTGCAAAATGATGGTGGATTGTAGGTCGTGGAAGACTTACAGTAACCAGGGGACTTTGAAAGAGACAATTCCCCTACCCCTGGGGCAAATCATCAAGATTGTTTCCATCTTTTTACAATCCCCCTGGTCAGCCCCGGGGTCGACCCCTCAGGGAAGCCGCTGATACATGTAGGTGCATAAGTCACGTACTTGAGAAGCTCAAGGATTGCAAGAACAATGTCATTAACATAGCAAAATCCAGATGCTTCAGACTTCTTGGCATGATGTAGACCTCCTGCCCAGTTGATGGCAACATCCGTCTGTTGCTTGTTTAACTTCACAGCACCAGCTAAGAAGCAGATAAAAACAGTTTGCTTACAATTCTGCCAATTTCTCAGTCAAACTAAAGCATACTTGCCAGGGCTTGAAATGTGAGGATATTACGAACTTTGGGGAGTTACCCTGGATGCCAGAGGCTCGAAGCAAGACCTCTTTAAGCTGACGTCGAGCGTAGCGATGAGCCTCTGGTAGACTCTAGTACTGTTTACGGTTCCTTAGAACATAATCCAATTAGATTGGCATGCGTAAAATGTGCTAAAAATATAAACCTGGCCAAATCGGTTTTGTTCACGTGGTATGTGAAGTTGTCAAAAAGTGTCATATTGCATGTTTACAAACACTGGCTTTTGCGCGCTGTGTCAGTGTGTTCACGTGCGAACGATGAAAAGCTACAACAATGTACATGTATGAAGAAAACACCCGTGAAAATCATGAAGCCAAACGAAATATGTAGGATATGCATGTGTAACTTGACAATTTTAGGTAGGGGAAAATGTATTTTTTTACTGGGAAAGCTTCGCTCAAACAAAAGCTGGCAGAACGTTTGGCGAAGGTCCTTGGTACACCGATTTTGAGGTGCGATGGAGTTTCTTGCGTGGTTTGTTATAAGTGCCGAAGAGATTTCGAACGGTTCGAAGGCTATTTAAGGTCTCGATAAAGGTTCAACGTGTCATTTCGGAAAAACGCTCTTGCAACGTCGGAATTAAAGCCACATAGACGTACTATATACCGTTTTAAAGGTCTTGAATTGAAGAAAGTATATATTTAATCTGTTTTGAACAAAAGTTAAGAGCGTAGATGTTGTATTATTATATTTCTACGCGAAATGACTCCGTCCGCCAGAAGGAGTTCAGCACTTCAGGCTTTGAAACAATTTTTTTCTTAATTAGCCCTTTCGAATCCCAACTAAATTGACTCAAATACTGTGTCGGGCATTTTTGATATATTGCGTATTACAGATTTTATCCCTTTTCAAAGTCGAAAAGTAGTCTTTCATCCCATTTTTATACAAACCAGGTCATAAAACCAGAATGAAAAATAATTTTAAAATTCCCCGACACAGTATTTTAGAAACAGCTGTTTTCTACGACTCTTGAAAATTTTAGGAAAATTGTACAAAACGCTAAAAGGCTGGACTTCAACAAAGTTCTGTTATTGGCCGAAAAAAAAGAGCAGAGAAACAGCCCGATAAAGGTTTTCGATTCATTTCACGGTTGACTAAAAAGTCCCGCCTCCAAAGGTAATCCATTAACATTAGCCAATCAGAGCGATTCATGTTGTGTTCAGTCTCGGCCGATTACAAATTTCAGACGAGCCGCAGTACAGAGAAAGCTATACAATTTGCCGATGCTCGATACTTCTACAGAAACTAGTTAGCTATAGCGTAGATTCCAGCTTAATTTCAAGGAGAAACACTCTCTTAGGAGTACAGAAAAATGGCACCACAGAAAGCAAACAATTAATATCATGCAGGGAAAACCACTGAAGCGCACGGCTCGATCCACACCAATGTACACAGTAGACCGTTTATGTCATTCTAAAATTTTTCATCACGCTGAAACAAAACCAGCAAACCTTAGCTTCATGCATTGAATTCTCTTTAAATGTTTGGCCGATTGAAGATAACAAAACTTTATTGCTTCATTCTTTGTGGACTTTCAGTCTTCGATGATTCTAACTTCTTGGAACTTGAATTGAGTACCGCTTCCAAATTTACTCACAAACTAAATTATTCCAAACTAAATGATGCTGTGTTTTTCTTCTTCTTTTTTGAATACGGCACCAAGAAAGATCAACATCTACACTTTTGGGCTTTGCATTATAAACGTAGGAAATTTTTACGAACGAAAAGTAGCGCAGAAAATCACAGGATAGCGAGAATGAAATAACATGCCCAGTGAAAGACAGCAGCTGTCAATCATTTTTCGCGCCTATTTTAGCGGGAAATCAACACGTCGCATTTTCAAGGCTTTAAATATTGTTTTTGAGTTTGAGTTTTTTTGTGATGCTAGATTAGGGCTTTTAGATTTCGAATTTGCAAAAAAACGCATTTTAGAAACTTTTCCATTTTTAACCTTTATCGAGACCTTAAAAGCCATTTCAAGTGATCTTGAGGAATTTAAGGAGAAGTACAGACAATCTGTGGCGGTGCAACAATGGCAGATCGAAGTAATCAATCCCTCAGTAGCCTCGGAGTGCGTAAAAAGATGTTGGGTTTCGCCGTCGACGAGCTCACTGCAACGAGTGCAAACCAAAGTTTTTGCCAAAGAAAGAGCGGTTTACAAAGATGCTGGACATGTTTTTTAGAGCTCCGTTGACAGTCGTGTTTATCGCCTTATTCTTCGTTCAGTGCTCATCGAAAAGTCATTTTGGCTTTGAGAAGAATCTTCGAGATCCATCTGAAGTTATTCTGAACATCACTTTTGCGTCAAAACAACCAATTCAAGCTGGTTTAGCCCGAGTTCATGGTCTGGCATGTGATGTCTTCGAGCGTGACTCGAAACGAAGTGAAACCCTGTCGGCTAAGATAGTTATTTCTCTCTTATTTTTAAGTGGAGATATTCAACTTAACCCAGAGCCCTACAAATATCCTTGCGGAATTTGTAGTAAACCGGTCAAGATAAACCAGAGGGGGATACAATGTGACTTTTGCGATATTTGGCACCACAAACAATGCATGGACATGAACACCATTGTCTACAATGCCTTGGCAAATTCATCCTGTGTTTGGGAATGTACATGTAATAACTGTGGTTTGCCAAACTCTTCTAGTTCTCTACTGGACTCCCGTGTTGATATCAGCCAAGTGAACAAGTATTCTTCCCTGAACGACTCATCAATCGCTAGCATTGGTTCACCCCCCGGGGGGGTACTCCTGTTTGTGACGTATTATGTATGTGCCGCCCGGGTGGGTCAGGGTTTTGAGCTCGGTTTGGGCAGATCAGGGTCAGGATTTGAGTATAATTTGGGTGCAGTCAGGGTCGGGGTTCAGTATTTTTTAGTCAGTTAGGGTTCAGTTTTTTTTAGCTACTATGTCAAAAAAAGACATTCTGTTGCCGCATTTTGATCGCCTGCCCACATGCAAGCACTGAGGTTCCCATACATCGTGACGTCGCTAATTCGTACTTCAGTACTTATCTATGTACTTCATCTGCTGATTTGTTGACCCAATGACACGTCCCGACTCGAAATGTTCCGTATTTTGCATGAAATCCGGGTACGCGGTATACCGGCCGGGGTATATATCCGACCGTGTTTTGAAAACAATTTAAAGAAGGGGCAATCAGGTGTTTTTTTCCAAAAAGGGGGCAATCAGGCTTTTGGAGCTCGGATTGGGTCAAACAGGGTCAGGGTTTGAGCCTCTTGGCCTCACATACATACCCATTTTTCATGTAAGTACCCCCCCCCCAGGGTTCACCCGAGCGTACCTCATCCCCAACACCAGCCGCAACATTAATTACTAGGACCAAGAATAATTCACCATCCAAACTTAAGATCTTAACAGTTAACTGTCGAAGTTTGAGAAGTGAACAAAAACAATGTGCTCTGGTAGCCTTGGTTGATCATCATAAACCAAAAATTATCAACGCTACCGAAACTCACCTTGATGGGAATATTTTGACAGCTGAATTGGGCCTTCGAGAATACGAAATCTACCGACTGTTTACCTATTAAACATTTCCTCCCCTTCATAAAAAGTAGAAAGGGTGGTGAACTCAACAAAATGCTAAGTTTTACCAACAAATTCAATTCAAATCAAGTTCAAACTCTCCTAGCACACAGTACTTCCAATGGTTCATCAAATCCCCGCACTCTAAAAAAAAGCTACCCACTTTCAACCCCAAATCATTCATAGAACTAGTCTAAATACACCTGAACTATTACCATTTTCATTGAAGTGTGACCCTGAAAGTTTCAAGTCTCGTTTCGAAAGAAGTATGCATGCGCACATAACGAGAGGAACTGGGTTCAACGATTAGTCACTTGGAGAATAAATGTGTTTAAATCAACAAGCGCTTTTGTGGCGCGGTGCGACAATCCACTGGATTAATATCTACCAGGCGTTCCTCGTGATTCGGCCAAGTTAAGCCTGACCGGGCAAGGTTAGTAAGTGGATCCCAAAAAAATAAAAAATCCCTTTTTAGAATCATTGATATTCCAACCTAGGTTATTTGAAAAACAACCTGAAATTAGAAACAACCTACAACATATATAATAATTCTGTGCTATTACCCCAGTGTGAGAACCACACAAACTGCATCATGATAAAACTCCCTTTGTTAACTATGAATAATTTGTTACTTAGAATATTTCCCAAGCACCTGAAGCAGCACTTCTACAATTTTACAAGGAATGGGCAGCCTCTACTTTAAACAAAATTACGCTGTACCAAGGGTAGTGGTTGAACCCAGAAAAATAAGATTATAATGGCTGACAAACATGTATACCCCTACCCAAACCACTAGACCAGGTATTTATATCAACTAATGATGAGTAGGTACATAAATTATAATAGTATTATAGTATTCAATACACTATAATTGGTAATACAACAACTCACAGAGTGTGCAATGGCAATTGCGGTCTCCAGTGAGTGGTCCTATTAATACACCGAGGTTAAACCCAATAAATCATGTCCTGTCCCTACATACATGTACATTTAGTATATTATAGTACCAAGTCTTTCTTGTGTTTACTAGCCATTTTCATTTCAATTCCCTCCTTCCATTTCACACTCATTATGTGAAGGAACTTTCCTTATTATGGTTATTATTCTGGATGTTATTGGTGTATTTCTGGTTGTTATTGTACGTTATACATCGTATTTGTAAAGTTTACCTAAAGGCTAAACATTTCCTCCTCTTCAGAAACGAAAAGGCAAGAAACATCTTTACCTCAGCAATAAGTACATTGTATAACATATCTTACCGGTTTAGAAGCAGCTTTGTTCTTTCACACGTCAGCTTACATAATAAATCATGTCCTGTTCCTGTATACATATAGTATAGTCTTTGCTGTGTTTATTACATTAGCCATTTTGATGTCAATTTCCTCCTTCCAGTTCACACGCACTCATTATGTGAAGGTACTGTTCTTTCCATGATCTCAAGTGGTATCAAGACCATCCATGTAGCGTTATTCCCCGTATTATTGCCTCCATTTTGCCTTTTCACCGGGTATTTCGGCACGTTTTCCAATAATCATAAGTCAGTAGTATACATTTTGTAAATCACATGTTTGTTTGGACTAAGTTGGAGTGAGTCGATCGACTCGCTGGTAAATCACATGTAGCACCTTTGAATACAATCCAGTGGAGAATCATACCGTACAGACCTTTAGTAACGTATTTATCAGCTCTAAATCACTCCTATAACCTCTGTTTGTGGGTTTTCTTTCCATTTTCTTGTCCATTTTAATAGAAGCTCCATCTGCACCTACATACATTTGAGATTTTAGAAACGGTACGTGCCGCTGACCACAAACAATGTCATGCTCACTGGATTTTGGCGGGAAATAATGACGTCACCACAGGGATCCCAAGCCGCTGGGCTTTTGGTTGTTTAGGCTACTCGTCTTTTTTCCAATGCAATGTTGTCTTGAATATTCGTGGGAAGTATGGCGCACTGCTTTTCTAACCTTTTAAAAAATGTTCAAGTTCAATCGAGTCGAATATCACCTGGTCTACATCTCGACTGAAAAACCAGTTCAACTACTACTGACTGTAGTTCTCGTGTGATAGCGATGTGTAAACCAACAAAGGACGTCACTCAAACTGGTTAGCTCAGATTGTTTTGTATCTCACACACAATTCAGGTTACATTTTTCTGTAAAAGTGTTCAAACCTAAAGTTGTCAAAACTCTAAAAAATAGTCTAGTGTTTACAATCTCAGAAACATGGCTGAATTTCACGGTAACCAATGGCGAGATCAGTATCGATGGGTACAAGTTGTATAGACTTAATCGTCTACACAAGAAGGGTGGTGGTGTATGCGCTTACGTGCGGAAGAATATTACATCTTCTGTATTAAACGAGCTTTCACAAATATTCGATGCCAATTTTCATCAGCTCTGGATAAAATTTCAACGCAAGAAATCAAAGTCAGTCGTGATGTGTGTGTCATATCGAGAGCCGGCCTGTACCGCTCGAAACGAGCCACAGCATTGGCTTACCCAACAATACAAAACACCCTAACCTTTAGAACGTGCAGTACGAAAACAATAGAGCTACGCTATACAGTATAATGAAAGCAAACAGAATACATGTTACGAGCGGTACTGTATTACTCCATATCGACCACAAGACTGTCCTCTATACAGTATAATGAAAGCAAACAGAATACAATCATGTTACGAGCGGTACTGTATTACTCCATATCGACCACAAGACTGTCCTCTATACAGTATAATGAAAGCAAACAGAATACATGTTACGAGCGGTACTGTATTGCTCCATATCGACCACAAGACTGTCCTCTATACAGTATAATGAAAGCAAACAGAATACATGTTACGAGCGGTACTGTATTGCTCCATATCGACCACAAGACTGTCCTCTATACAGTATAATGAAAGCAAACAGAATACATGTTTCGAGCGGTACTGTATTACTCCATATCGACCACAAGACTGTCCTCTATACAGTATAATGAAAGCAAACAGAATACATGTTACGAGCGGTACTGTATTACTCCATATCGACCACAAGACTGTCCTCTATACAGTATAATGAAAGCAAACAGAATACATGTTTCGAGCGGTACTGTATTACTCCATATCGACCACAAGACTGTCCTCTATACAGTATAATGAAAGCAAACAGAATACATGTTTCGAGCGGTACTGTATTACTCCATATCGACCACAAGACTGTCCTCTATACAGTATAATGAAAGCAAACAGAATACATGTTACGAGCGGTACTGTATTACTCCATATCGACCACAAGACTGTCCTCTATACAGTATAATGAAAGCAAACAGAATACATGTTACGAGCGGTACTGTATTACTCCATATCGACCACAAGACTGTCCTCTATACAGTATAATGAAAGCAAACAGAATACATGTTACGAGCGGTACTGTATTGCTCCATATCGACCACAAGACTGTCCTCTATACAGTATAATGAAAGCAAACAGAATACATGTTACGAGCGGTACTGTATTGCTCCATATCGACCACAAGACTGTCCTCTGTACAGTATAATGAAAGCAAACAGAATACATGTTACGAGCGGTACTGTATTACTCCATATCGACCACAAGACTGTCCTCTATACAGTATAATGAAAGCAAACAGAATACATGTTTCGAGCGGTACTGTATTACTCCATATCGACCACAAGACTGTCCTCTATACAGTATAATGAAAGCAAACAGAATACATGTTACGAGCGGTACTGTATTACTCCATATCGACCACAAGACTGTCCTCTATACAGTATAATGAAAGCAAACAGAATACATGTTTCGAGCGGTACTGTATTACTCCATATCGACCACAAGACTGTCCTCTATACAGTATAATGAAAGCAAACAGAATACATGTTACGAGCGGTACTGTATTACTCCATATCGACCACAAGACTGTCCTCTATACAGTATAATGAAAGCAAACAGAATACATGTTTCGAGCGGTACTGTATTGCTCCATATCGACCACAAGACTGTCCTCTATACAGTATAATGAAAGCAAACAGAATACATGTTACGAGCGGTACTGTATTACTCCATATCGACCACAAGACTGTCCTCTATACAGTATAATGAAAGCAAACAGAATACATGTTTCGAGCGGTACTGTATTACTCCATATCGACCACAAGACTGTCCTCTGTCCTGTTATGAGAACCTTTTCAAGCCTAACTATATCCAAGTTCTCACGTTAAGCAAACCGATTGTTGTTCTTGGCGACCTGAATTGCAACACCTTGAAAGACGGCCCCGAGAACAGGGCACTCGTAAATATCTCTACTGAACTGAATCTCACGCAAGTTATCAACACTCCAACCAGAATGACAGACACCTGCCAGTCACTCATCGATGTTCTCCTTGTCTCGTCCCCTGAACTTGTACGCAACAGTGGTGTTTCAATACTCCTATTAATGGCCACCTTCCAATCTACGCCGTATTTAGGTTGCAGTCCCGAAAGCCTCCACCTTGTTACATCACCGTGTGTAGCTATAAGGAAAACAAATCTTTTTGTCAGTAGCAGGCTATGTATTTCAGCATAGCTGGTGGGGGCCTACGTTCAACTCCACACACACTCCCCACTACATTCATCTATTTTATACATACTACTCTCAAACTCACATGTTGATTTTTACGGAGAGAGGAAACCGGAGAACCCGTAGAAAACCCTCGAAATAACGCATTTTCATTCGATAATTTTGGAGGTTTGAATTTATTTTTGATCCAAGTAGCTATGGTTTAATTTCGAAGAATATCGTATGTGGGGAACGTTCTCAAATTTGCAATTGAAAAATCTTTTGTTTTCTCCATTTCCGATTGGCTGGACGGTAGTTGCTTTGAGTTTTCACAGCAAAAATGGCCAAGAGCATAACAAATAGTTTATTTTCTGGGTGTAATTTCTATTGTGGACATCTCATCAAATCGTATGTGGGATATGCTCATTGCCGCAAGCCTATTGTTCTTTGCCTAGTTCTTACGCGGACCATTACTTAAATTATCTTAGAATTGGTATTTTATATATTTTTAATATTGTAATGTGTGTCGAGAAGTCCCACAGGGAAAACGCAATAAAGTATGTTTAGTAATTATATGTGTCCTTACCAAAACTACTCTTAATTTAGGAAACAGTTTTTATAAATAGTTGGATAAAGGGAAATCATATAGCTTTGCTGATAATAAGAGTCATATTTAATACTTAACGACTTGTTCCGAGGGAACAGCACAATTTGCTACAATGCTCAATTGATAACGTGTCATTTTAGAGCTAACAAAGAAACTCGATGAAACGAGAGAAGGAACAATGGAAGGTTTGAAGTTAAGCAGAAGAAATTATGTAAATGCATATTGAAACTACATTTAAACATTGTAGCTGTGTATTTTTATTTTTCCAATAGAGGCTCTTCGATTCCTTGTAAAATTTATAAGTTCCGCTTCGAGTCGCAAATTATTCATAGTTAACAAAGGGAGTTTTATGACGCAGTCTGTGAGGTTCTTACACCGAGGTAACGCCTATATTTTCGACAAAAAAGGCAAATCAAGAAGCACACAGTTACTAGCTCAGTTGGTAAAGCAGCGGCCATGAATGCGGAAGGTCGTGAGTTCGAATCCAGGCTCCGACCGCGTTCATGGACAGAGACGTAAAACCATTGGCTTTGTCTCCCGACACTTTCTCTTCAGATATGGTGGACAATAAAGAACCTGTTGTGCTACCCATGTAGAGAAGGGGGTTGTTACTCGGTACATTAGCCTGTCCACCACCAACCTCGGTTATATATGCCTCAAGCTTTACCGAGAATTAAACAGAAACTTAATAAACCCGAGCCAAACTATTCAATTGTCGATAAAGAAACAACAACTGCTTGTGTCGTGTAAGGAGAGATCTGGGCGCAAGGAACGCAAGTATTTTAGGTACGTGAACTTGTAAAATATCGATTGAATTAGATGAGACAATCGATAATATCGATTTGTTAACACTTCACGGAGGGAGTGACAAAGCTATTCTACAATAGTAAAAAGGCGAGTCTCAAAACAGGGCATGCGTTAATGCTCTTCTACAATAGTAAAAAGGCGAGTCTCAAAACAGGACATGCGTTACTCGCTCTTAATTCTTTTTAGTCTAGTTTGGGTTGCAGTGCCCCAACTCATAAGTTCAAATAGGGGTAAATAAACGTATAATATAATTGTTTCAATGTATTAAAGGGTACATAGTATCTTAACTTAGATATATTTCCTACATTCTTTGCTATTTTACTGCTTATATGTTTAACTTGAGCATCCCATTGTAAGTCGTTTTCATCAATAAACACTCCTAGACTGATTTAATCTGTGGAAACGAATGATGGCAAGTTCCTAATAACTTGCGATGATTGCAATTCAGATTGGGTCCGAACAAAGCCTAAGGCCTACATGCCGAATTTTAATTATTTCTTTTGTGATCAATGGAGAATATTATAAGGATTACGACAGACATGTGCGAATGATATTACACATTAGTCGTCCGCTTAATATATATACTTAATTCCGTTTCCTTTGTTTTTCCTTAAATTTTATCTCTTTACGTGTCATTCCGTAACCTTGAATTTAGCGCTGCTGCCCGCACTGAGATATGTCCCGGATGTGATTCGGATTGGTCTGAATTTGTTAGCGTTGTTAGTCTCTGATTTGACATTTGATTTTCGGACTTTCTGAGTTTTGGGAGGAAAGCACTTGTTTTATAGTTATACCTATGCTATTCCAGTGCATACGTCCTCTACAGGAGTGGCGCCAGTTCGAATGCGGAGTTACCAGGGCGCGGCCACCGAAGGGCTGATCTCTCCCATATCTTAGTATCACCCTTGGCATTGTTTGTGGATACTCTCGGTGAGTCGGTGAGAATATATTACTAGCGCGCTCGTGGTTTTCTATAGGTAAATTCATTGCCTGACGAGGGAATTCCACTTTAAATTTTCAAGTGAAATTTAACGTGGAATTCCCGAGTCGGGCAATGAATTTTCTTTGAATCCCATTGCATCTAGTGATTTACGAAAATAAATAAAGAATATATATGCTGAAATTCCCGCCACGCGCCAGGAACCCATTGCGCGGTAAACTAACGAGCGAATAGGAATCAAGCTAAAATTAGACTGAGACTCACGATGTTCAACTAAAAGTGCAGTCGTTGCTCACAAAATTTGGTTTTCGGACATCAAAACTACATTTTTATGCATGAAAACACCTGTATTTTATTTAGGTACACTTAATTTCGATCTAATCTTTACCAAGAAAGCGAAAGTGCATTAACTGGAGACAAAATTGTGAATGTTTGTGAAAGATTTAGAAAACCGGCGGCCTGTCGATAAGTGAAAATCTAAAACCTGACAAACCGAAGAGCTACTGCACAAGTATACGCATAAACTTGTAAGTATTAAGCCAGTGTTCCTTACTTTATAAGCAAATTCAGAAGCAAATGTTAATGCTCAATTTCTGTCTCACAATAAATAAGCCTGTTTTTAAACTGTTGAATGTTTAATACTTGACTGTGTTCAGTCCACTCGTTTCCAACATTTTCCTTGTACCACGATTTTAGTACCGCTCTGTAGCCATGCTTTTCGTCCTGTTTTTAATGTTTTTAGTCATTTAGCTTCTCTGTCTAAATATTACATGTCTTTGAATTAAATCAGCAAATCCACGAAGTCCCAGCTTTTCCGTTCAAAATGAAACATTTTTGCTGCAGTTGTTTTCGTCGATTCCTCGGATTAGCTAGAGTCGCTCTTGTTCAGTCGAGGGCCAAAACGGAATAAAAGATATATAATTTTCACCTTCTTTGACTACTGTTAACTTTGTGAATATTCTGGTTTGTAATTTTAACATGATTTGTGTCTCTGTTCGAAAAATAAAATATTTACGCGCGGGCTTCCTGTACATCGTTGAATACAGCTTTTCAAACCGTTGAATTCCACAAAATATTAAACGCTTCGTTAGCCAATCAGCGCGCGATTTTGAGTCGTGCTATGGGATTCTATATAAATTCTCGGCACTCTAAATCACATAGAACTCTCGTGCCATTATCTAACCCCTACGTAAACTACAGTGTTTTACAATGATTTCCAGCACTGAGAAATATCGTATCTGGACACACGTAAAATACGATAATTTTAAGTGTGTGGACATCGCTTCTCAGCCAATCAGCGATTGCCACGTCACGCGCTTACTCTTGCTTCTAACAACCGGGCCCAGGTCCAAGTATTGTTTATAAAATAAATACAATAATACATACCTCCCGCACATGCGCGCTAAGTGGCCCAGGTCCAAGTCCTTTGATGGTTTGCACTCGATCCTCAGAGATTAAAATGACAAAGGGCATGGCGGCCATGTTGGTGTACAGAACAAAAGAAGCTAACGAGGAATCTTTTGTTAACTGTACACCAACATGGCCGCTATGACGTAACGTGCAAAGGGTCCATTGTTTATAAAAGAAATAAAATAATACATACCTCCCCCACATGGGCGCTAAGTGGCTGCGCTGCAATCTCACTGTGGCTGTGGAGTTCACCGACGCGGCACGTGCGAGTGTCAGTCTAAATGCGAGGATGGATACGTCAACGAGTTAATGGCTGTGATCCCCTGGGACGCGGACAAGGGCAACCATGATGAAACATGTTTATGGCCCGTGTACGCCGCACAAGATACGTCACAGCATAGCATAATTAAGTAGTAACTAATATGATAACTATAACGAGTGCCAGGAGTGCCAAAACTAAAACTTTGCTAGTTACTTGAAACGCTTTCGCGTTAATTTGACTCGCCAGTGTTTATCAATCTTTTGATGTTTATACAAATGGTAGTAAAGTAGAGCAGGCAGAATACGCAAAACTGGTAGGCCTAGATTTTGATGAGAAACTGAACTTAAACTACTGATTCTACAGAGAACCTTTGTTAAAAGATATCTAATTAAACGAATCGGTATCCTTAAGAACATTAAGTCGCATCATTTAAGGAACGTGTCTTAATATTTTACAATGCTATGATTAAACCCTTACTGTAGTACAGTATATACTTGCTGTAACAAAGAAAAACTGGACAGTCTTATCACTTCAGAAAAGGGTGGCCAGAGTCTTACTAAGATGCTCTGCCGAGACAATCATCTGTCGATCTCTCAGTTAATTTGTCTATATTCCAAATGCTTTTTAAGTTATCCTATTTTTACTACTTTTCAGTTGTCAACTCATTGCATCTAAAGCAGGAATGACTGATGGGAAAGGTTATAAAACAAAAAATAACAAGAATTTCACAATTCACCGACGTTATTTTGTTACCACGATAATAATCTGTCAGAAACAGGTTTGATATTGACGTTCTGTAGGATTTGACACTGTGAGCAGTTATTCATATTCATCTCTGTACTTTGAAAAGCCCTTTGGTTGATTCAGATATCATTATAAATGCAGTGGCAGTAAGTTCATTCTTTTATGTCGTATGTTATCTGTATTTTTCCACTCCACCAGTTACATATCATTACATATGACAAAAGTGCAAGTATATATATATATATAAACTTTCTTGACAGTTGTTGCTTTGGTAGACACAATTAAGAAATAGAAAAAATTTCCCACGCCTGGCATAAGTTACCTCAAAATCGATCACTAAAAGCGAGCCAAAAATATATAAACCAGCACATCTTGTTTAATTCGCTGTCAAATTTAACGAAATTTTCGTATGTTAATATTAATGTGAAATAACGTCTTTAGGATCAAAAACGTTTGTATATTGACGCTGGTGTGACGTCATAACGAACGACTCCTTTTAAGGTCAAATTCTGCGTTACCTATACGTTTGAAATAAAGCATGTTACCACAACAACATAAATATGTGTTTTTGATTGCCGCAATTTTAAAGTCTCTACGATAAATATTTGCTGAGTTATTAAGAACTGAAGTTTCTGTGACGTCACATTTTCTGACGTCATGGGTCTGACATCAGTCATGCTTTCTAAATTGAATAAACATAAAAAGACCATATTGCGGCTATTCAGTGTACAGTAAGTACAGTTCCTCTTTAAAACCCGAAAAATACTTGAATAGTTATTTTTAAAAGACGTTTTCAAAAATATATGACGTCATAATGACGTTTGCTCTTTTTCACTGCGAATTTTAAAGTATTTCCTCTCAAAAATCGAAAATTCTAAAAACATACGGTTGTGGGTACCGATTTACTCTTTTGATTGCTAGATTGTCGTAAACAAATATTTTAAACTCTAAAAGATGAATGAAGAAGTTATTTTGTAAATGGTTCTGTGTTGAATATTTCCCGCCAAATTTTGGCGGGAAAATTGCCAAAATTCAAAATTTAATAACTTTTCTCCCTCTTAACCAATCGAACTCGGGTTTTCGGTTTCTTTGTTGTCGACATGATGGGAAATTGAAAATATAAAAATTACTGATGTTCAAGGTAATTGAAAACATCGAGAAACCTATTATAAATGGATACATGACGTAACTGTGACGTCATCAAGATGTCTACGGTAGATCAAATCATCGGATTTTGTTTAGGTCGTCGGTCTTCATCATCCCACAAAAATTCAATCTTCTATGTTGGAAACTTTTGAAAATATAGCAAAGTGATAGATTTTAGGGTCACTTGTGCCAAGCGTGTCCCGTGTTTCTATAGAGTTATAGAAACACGAGTGGGAGTTTGGGAGAACGAGAAATGGCAGTGGGAACACGAGCCCGAAGGGCGAGTGTTTCCACAGATATTTCGAGTTCTTCCAAACTTCCACAAGTGTTTCTATAACTCTATAGAAATAAGGGGAAATGTTTTCTATTTCCTTTATAAAATAAGCCACAGAAAATAAGTACAACAAAGGAAAATCGCGCGTTTATTATGATCATCAAAACATAAATTCTCCTAACTATGCAGTCGTACGTCATGAACTTATCACATGACTAAATCAGTCAGTTTTGTCAATCCGATTCAGTGAGTTTGAAAACAGTTCCCTAGCTACGAAAAGCCTTTTAATTGGAGCCCAAAATTACACAGAATGATGAAGAAAAAGAAGTTATATGGACTAATGCTAAAACTTGATTGACAATACACGGAAGCACGTAATGTTCAACAGTTCATTTTGCCTCATGGACTTCACGGCGTGGATCAAGCGGGCGCCGGTTTTCGTACCAAACAAAGTTTGCAGGAGACTTGAGGAGATCAAGACGTGTTGCAAGAAAGGAGGATATTTTGGATTTCTCTTTAAAATCTAGAGCTACAAAGCATGGAAGTCATTACTCGGGTCATCAGTTGTTTTGTACATTCTGTCTTCCAAGGAGTAGAATAGTTCTTCGTCGATTCGCCGTGTGTCATGCCTCATGCGGTCGCATACGGACGGCAGGTTGTTTTCATCAGAGTCAGACGCTTCAAGCTTGATCAGATTTCCTTGCCATTCTCATCCTCTACAGTCATACTGAACCGTACATTCCTCAATTAACCAAGAGTAGTCGAAAGGGACGGCGTTAGATGGAGTTTTAGCATCTGTACAAGACTGTAGCACTTGGATGTTGATCAACTTTGTCAGGTTTGTGCTCCACATTTTGCTGTATTTTTGCTTTCCATTTCTATTTCAACCTCTATTTTGTGCATCTAGAAATATTTAAGACAGGATTTTTTTAAGTTCTCCGGCTTAAATCTACCAAACAATAGTTTTTAATTGAGCTTAGTCAGCCAAAATAGACTGTTTTCGCGAAAATGATTGTTTTATATCGCACAAATTGCGAGCAACTCAACTTTGTCCACAGAAATGAATGTTGACTTTTGTTGTAATTCGTACTTTGAGATTGTTTTGAGCTCAATAAAACATCGGCTTGTTCCTAAACTAACAACACATTGTCGTTTCTTACAATACTGTAGCTGGTTCTTCGTCGAATTGAATTTAGTGCTCAATGTTTTTAGAAAAGTGTAGGAATTATTTCGCCGAGTTTCCGATTGAGTTCAAGGCCACGATGCCGGCATAATTTGCCATGTTTCTATAGAGTTATAGAAACACGGCTTTCAACCAATCAGAGCGCGTATTTTCTGTGGGTTATTTTATAAAGAAAGATAATAGACTTTGTTTTCCATTGTCTTTGACGGTAACGAAGTAGCAAGTTTAACCGTGAAATTCTGCCATTTTGGCCTGCAAGGTTTTGATCACACAATTTTTCAATATCAGAAGCGGTAGCCGGTCAGTCGCCTTTCTTTTGTTGCTCAATAATCTAAGGGCCGGTTTACATGACGCGTTTACTGATCCCGGGGCAAGATGTGTCACGAGATGAAAATGAGTTGTTTTGTGTATGACTTTATCCCTCATAGCATTACATTTTTTACATAGAATGAACATAATCCAATTCTAAATCAAATTTGATAAGAAATATCGCTGCGAGATTAAACATGTGAACAGGCCCTTAGCCGGAGTTACTGCTGACCAGCTTTTCTGCGAGTTTAGGGCACTGACCCGAAACTGATTTAATTTCTCTTTGCAAATTTGTAGAATTAAACCACCTCCCCCCAAAAAAGACTACATCACTGATAAAAAAACGCTAAGCAATAAAGGTGTTATAACATAAATATTACTGATAATCACGCTCCAATTCTTGAAAAACTGCGGATGCAGTTCATGATTAATGAAATGCTGAAAATGGCAATAATATTACCCATTGTCAAATCATATCAATAGCATCTTTTCAATTCTAGTAAAAAAGGGTGGGAAAAAATTATAACTTTACGAACCCGGATTAATATTACGGATTATCAATTGCGCGATATTCTACAATCACCGATGGGGCGCTGAGAGATCGGTGATAAAACAACTAATTTATTTGACTTGACCGTTTGTCAACTGGTGGCTTTTAATATTCGTATTGTAGTACACAAGACTTTTCGCCACTGATCAGATAAGGGGAAAATCCATGGGCACAAAAGCCGGAGAAGAACAAGCAAACTACTGCAAGCTACGTACGGAGCGCGTCGAACCGATAGGCGGTGACAATGGGCGCCACTGATCAGATAAGGGTAAAACCCATGGGCACAACAAGCCGAAGAAGAACAAGCAAACTACTGCAAGCTACGTACGGAGCGCGTCGAACCGATAGGCGGTGACAATGGGCGCCACTCATCAGATAAGGGGAAAACCCATGGGCACAACAAGCTGGAGAAGAACAAGCAAACTACTGCAAGCTACGTACGGAGCGCGTCGAACCGATAGGCGGTGACAATGGGCCTTTTGCAGGAATGCAATCACGTGGTTGTACTGGGTGGCAAATTAATCTTAATTCTAATATTTAAAGGCACTTGTACGAGATCGGTAGTGTTATCAACAAAACCTGTTTGTAAATGCTATCTTCCACTTCCAATCGATTGTCGACCTTTCTACTCAAGCATGTTAAGGCCTGGTTCATTTAACGGAAAATAGATGTAAGTTAAAAAATGTTTTCCGACAGAAATAACAGTTTAAACACAATCTAATTACACCATAATACTAATATCAACTTCCTTAAATTTGTTAAGTGGATGGTTGTCGTATCACGTGATCGATGACGTCATAATTATATAAAATCCTTTAAGTGAAATGCGGCTGCGACGATAACATATGAATATAAAGTAACCCTGCTAAAACATTACTCCTCCCACAGTGTTTCCGATCACACTTAGAAAACATGACTATCATGTAAAGATAAGGAGATATTAAGGGTACAAAAAGTCACGTGACCTATTTTGCATATGTTCGCCTTAATTACTCGTTAACGAAACATCGTAGTCATCTTTTCTAAGTTGATTTAGGTAAAAGGCTTCAACCTTAACTAAACATATCCATTCATCATCCTAGCTGTTTTAAACTCGGAGCCGCATTTTTGATTTATTGATTTCGTGTTCTAAGTCACGTGACAGACCACATGACACGTTTTACTACACACAAATCACTTAAGGTTACCAAGAATGGCGATACCTCTTATCGTGAGAAACTTGGCGTACTTACCATACTCGGCCGTGTTGAAATAAGGGAAAAACAATTTACCCGAAATTTGACCCTGAACCAGGCCTTAACATGCTTGAGTATAAAACAGCCTTTTTAGAGATAGCTTGCCATCCAGCATCCATGCCAACGCCTTTCCCATGGGGATCATGAGCTCAATTCATTCGTTAACGAAGTATTATATCAGCACGTGACTGTTAGCTGCAAAGGGCCTATTGGATCGAAAGGAGCTGATTATACCGGCTTTGTGTTATAGACAAGACTAACAGTAATCATTTTGAATTTCACGCTCTTGGTACAAGTTCTTTATTTGTTCCATCTTTGAAAATGTAAATTATTAACGATGAAAAAAATATTAAGTAATGATCCGGCTAAGAACGATAGCATGAACGGCAAAGGAATGTAAAAGTTGTTAATTTTCTATTGATCTTTCTCTCAATTTCATTGGTTGATTCTTACAATAGAAACCCATCGAAATAATGCATTTCCGTTCGATAAATTTTGAGATTTCAATTTATTTTTGATCAAACTAATTTTGAAGGATATCGTATGTGAGGAAAGTTCTCAAATTTGCGATTGAAAGATCTTTTGTTTTCTCCATTTCGGATTGGCTGGATGGTGGATTCTCTGCGTTTTCACAGAAAAAAGAGCCAATAGCATAAAAAATACTTTATTTTCGAGATGTAGTTTGGACTGTAGACATCTCCTAAAACACTTAAGATATATTCAAGCAAAATCGTATGTGAGGGAGGCTCATTGCCGCAGAACCATTGTCCGATTTTGCTATCGTTCTTAGCCGAATCATAATTTAAACGCTGCACCGCGGTTTTGTTACGAAATAAAAACTAAAATACTCTAAAAATGTCCTTTGTTCATTTCTGTATTATTAACCTATGGGTAGATGGGTGTAATAATTAGTGTGATCGTACTAATAAAAAAAATCAAAACATTATTTTGGTTCAATACTAGTGATATTTTGGATCAGTTCAAAAGCCGCAATTTTCTTGCAATAACGATCCCGATATAATTTAAAGTTATTTATGTATAAAAAGATACAAAATAACTCATTTTCAACTCGTGACACATCTTGCTCCGGGATCCGAGTAAACGCGTCATGTAAACCGGTCCGAGTTAGATTATTGAGCAACTAAAGAAAGGCGACTGGCCGGCTACCGCTTTTGCAATTGAAAATGTTTGATCAAAACTTTGCAGGCCAAAGTGGCAGAATTTCACGGTTAAACTTGCTACTTCGTTACCGTCAAAGATAACGAGAAAACAAAGCCTATTATCTTTCTTTTTGTTCACCAAAGCAACAACTGTCAAGAAAGTTTGATGGAAATCTAAATGATATATATGTATGATATATATAAGAGTTTTGCAGAGTTTGTTTGTTTCAGTGTATATATATATGAAGCACGTTAACACAAAAACAGCCTTAGACAAGAAGGCTCCTTTCGTGTGTGCTTGTTCACTTTAAGAGATAATAATGCGCTTTCCAGGAAGAGAACGTTGTATTGCCGTGTAGTGCATCGAAATCCATTAAAAGCTCGAGAAATGGCGCCACTTTGAAATTTCGGTCAGTTACACAAGTAAGTTTGAGAGGTTAAGGTTAGGTTAGAAAAAAACACATTTTCGGGTATTTCTAATCAAAAAAGGCAAAACTGGCACACTAGTCTTAAGATACAGGAAGAGACCATTGTTCTGACGTGAAGTACATCGAAATCCATTAAAAGCTCGAGAAATGGCGCCACTTTGAAATTTCGGTTACACAAGATGAAGCACGTTAACACAAAAACAGCCTTAGACAAGAAGGCTCCTTTCGTGTTAACATGTTTCTACATATATATAGAAACAGAAAGCGTTGTCCAGAATAATATATATATATACACTGTAAGTACTTTTCGATGGAATAATATGCTTTTTTATGTGCTTACATCTGGAAACATGTTTCAGTCGCAATCGGACAATAAGAAATATATATATAGTATATATTTGTGTATTTTTCGGCTGAAATGGACAAATATATACTATAATTGTGATTAAAATATCTTTCGAAAAAAACATTTTAAAAAAACACATATATACTATCATTAAACTTAATTAAAAATAACTCTCATTAAAATAACTCTGAGGATCTAAACTCATAATCGTACAATTTCGTGTCCTTTTAATATTACCAAACATGAAGTTAACAGTAACTATATTGAGAAATAATATAAAGAGCTGGCATTTGCTTTTTCTGCTTTTAGAGCAGTTTTCAATTGAGTGTCGAAAAGTATTGCTTTCGATATTGATTGGTTACTAGTTACCCACGATTGCGTTTACTTTACCTTGTGATTGGTTCAAGTAAAACTCAATCACGAATTTCTTCCGCTCGTGATTGGCTCATCGCGTTTTCACTTTCTCCCGTGATTAGCTCTTGGTTTTGGTTTTACGAAAACCGTTCGAATAATCTCGAATGATGATATAAATTAATTTTAGCTCTGAGTGGTCATAGCTAAATAATTCCATATTTTTTAAGTCGATGCAGGAAGTTTTCCACATAAACTTACCATTGCCATAAGAAGTAAGAAAGATCTGGGGACTAGGCTTAAGAAACGACTTTAAACCCCGTCTATCGGAAAATAACAACCCGGCATTCTGTCCACTTGGTTACGTACGTAGGCACCGTCTATCGATCGTTAGCATAACCCAGTTCCCTCAATAATAGCCCATTGCTTAATTTATAGAACTGTGGCTTGATTATGTTACATTGTAAAACAATAATACTGTCTTGCTTACTGCCGATATAGAAACCCTAATTGTTAAATATTCGGCAGCGCGTGAGAGCGAGCGCTCGTAGACAAAAACACTTAGACAAAACGTTTTTCACAACTTCTATATTGCATGATATCGAAAAATCTCATTTCTTATTTTTGTCGTCTGATATGTTTCTGACAAACAGGACCGTTCTCCG
Source organism: Actinernus sp. WN-2022 (assembly GCA_030867875.1). NCBI lineage: Eukaryota > Metazoa > Cnidaria > Anthozoa > Actiniaria > Actinernidae > Actinernus > Actinernus sp. WN-2022. The sequence goes on along the minus strand of JAOWCC010000937.1, from coordinate 43,639 downwards.
ATCCCCACACAGATGTAAAATAGGATCTAGCGAGACAACTTGCAAGAAAAAGTAGAACTGGGTACTCGGCAACCGGGGGTACAAAATGCATGCAGACCAATGCAGAAAATGCAGATGAAAACAGATCTTCAAAACTACGAAATTGTATTTACCCGTATGGAATTTTATTCAGAGCTACGAAGCTTCGGAAAAGTAATGGGCGAGTTTGCTTTTCAAAAGCCGCCATTACTGATTTTAAAATATACAAAAAGCCGGAAAATAACTTTTATTTGAGTTTGGGCGTCCTGCGTTGAAACAGCACGAGAACAGTTTGAAAAACTGAAGACGAAGGGGTCGAAGTTTCTGCTATCTTTGTTCCTTTATAGCTAAACTTGTATTATAATTTACCTGCTCTAGGATCTTCATTTGTTCGCCAAAGTAGACCACCAGCTTTATTGCGGCCTTGACAGTCGCATCTGTGATGGTATCTGACGGTGGGAGAGCTTAGCTCCATCGTTCAGCTTTTTTGACATTATATCGTTAAAAACATGAAGCACGGCTGAAACTCTTAACACGTGCCTATCGCATTTAGATTGGTTGCCAACACTTGGCCCGCCTTGCTCCCAGTGGGAGTTTAAAGTGGTTGGCAATTTCCGTCTGTAATTGAATAAAGCAAAACAGGTATCAAGCATGTGGACTCTACGGAGCAACTTACGTTCGTACCTCAAGTAGTACCATGCATACATGAACACAGACATCCAAAACTCGATAAATGTCAAATTTCACATGCAGTATTTGTATGTCTTCCATTTACGATGTAAATAGCGAAACAGATACGAGCGAACTATAATCTGAGTATCAGGCCCAGCTCCTGGCCTGCCCTTTTCCCTCGAGAAAGAGAAAAATTAAAAGCGCTTCTCTTCTCTCCTCTTAATCTTTTAAAGGGGGAAGGACCTGATACTCAGGTTAAACGTACTACTATAAGCGGTACATGAAAATTGCCAGATACGCGCAAAAGTGGCGTATTATCCGGATAGAGGCGTAACTGGTTCAATTTATAGTTGGCTCCGTATATATAGAGATCACATTCCTGACGAAGTAATTCCATAGAAATTTGCACGAGAAAACGGATATCGCCGAGTCGGTTTTTCGAGTGCAATTTTCAGCGGAATTACGTATACCGATCAGGCATGCATGCATGTGATTTTCCTTGAATCGCATAGAATTTACGAAATCATAAACATACAACCAATTTGAAGATTTTTGACAAGGAGCGGCGGCGGGGAAGACAAATATCACCGCATCTATAGTTTTTTTATCATAGCGTCGAGGCATTCAAAATTTAACTTCGAAATTATAGGACGATTTTGGGTTAATCTAGGGAATAATCGTATCTCAACATTCGATTAAGGTTTTGATTTTACGAGTTTATCATTTCAAGCAAATTGTAAAGACTTTTTAAGTCTCCCGCCTTTCAGTTATCAGGTCGGTACATTGCGGCAGGCTTTCAATTAGTGGTCCATTCAGTGGCTCGCTATTCGCGAGCCAAAGTGTTGCAAAGCATCAACTGCTTACAAAGCAAAACAAAATGAAAATCACTCAATCTGATCTTAGAGTAACGCAAGACATGGGGAGTACAAATTTCCTAAGCTAAGTTTCGGTAAGAACGCTACGTGAACCTTCGGAGCTTAACTCAAATCTGACCTTAGAGTAATAAAACGCAAGACAAGGGGAGTGCAAATTTACTAAGGGATGCCAATTTCCCTAGGAAATAACTCTAGAGAATTTGCACCGGGGAGTACATATTCCCTAGGACATTTGCACCGGGGAGTGCAAATTTACGGGTGTGCAAATTTCATGGGAGACGGGTATTCAAAGCAACGAAATATGTTACTTATTCAGTTCAGAGAGGCTTGTGAGCATTAGATGCTATCGATTGAGTTCAATTATCGAACGTTTGATCCAAGTTCAGTAGCTAGGATTGAACTCTGCTTACAGGGAACAAACAACAACGACTGATATTCAATCGAGAAGGGTAAAGGCATTCTTCAGTGATGACTCAGGAAGGGTCCAGGAACATCGCTAGGTCTCCGATTCAATAAAGTGCGTCGTTGACTTGATGAAACCCTGTGAAACTAACAAATGAGCACTTTATGGAAGCGAAACTGAATTGCGAGTACGAAGTACAGCAGTTATAGTACGATCGAGTTTATAAGTTGGTTTTATTTTTTTATAAATTCAATATCACATTCCTTTGTACTGTTAAGTATCAATGAGTGTGTTTTCAGTATATCAAGTAAGCCCTATTATACTTCTGTTAATGTTGTGCCATATGCTGACGTCCCTATAATTCAGTGTAAGACTGCGAAAGGGTTAAAATAAACTGACATTATTATTATGATGATGAAACTTTGTCTAAAATATTGTGCGAGATAAATTCGTAGCCTTGCACTTTGCATTGAGAAGTACTTAGTGAACTTATATAAAGATCGCCAAATTGCGTAGGCCGATTTTGAGATTGCGCAGATCGCCAAATCGCGCGTAACATATATACTATTGTTAAAGGCAACGGACATTAAATGAGTGCATTTAAAGTTGAACTTATTAAGAATTTCTGAAATTGTTGCCAGATCCAGCATGGATACGAAGAAAGCGATGGGAAACTGCAGCAAAGCAAAACCCCGTTGAATGTCAGCACCTGTCCAGTATACCGCGGTTGCCAAACCTTTCTAAATGGTCAGGAGATAAATCACCGCCAAATTGTTGATTTATATTACTGACTTACCTGTGTACTGTTCAAAATTGATTACAGCATCTTCAGATAGCTGCAAACATGGAACGTCTCCTTCAGGGTGATAACAATCGTAGATGTACTCGTAAACAAATCTTAAAAAGAAAGAGAAAATTAAAAACGAATACAGATTAATATTAGTTTAATTCTCCTAAGTCCGCGGCCCATGAAGAACGAAACCGAGAGGGCCAGCGTTTGGCCCGGCGTGACAGCGATTTTGCCCCCCCCCCCCCGGCGGCCCCAAGGACAAATCCGGCAACAGATACAGATATTTTTATTAGCTCCTTGAATAGCAGATTGTACATTACAATATAGCGCTAATAAGAAATAATTGTATTACAGACTATAAGATTAAGTATCGCTAGTTAATCTCTAGCTAGGGCCCTCCCCCCTACCTGGGCCTGATAAATGGTTATGAATTAACTCTTTGTCGTCCGATATCGTGTGAGCTCAATTGGTGAAATCCTGAGTGCTAACTAAACCCTCCCCCTACAGTTCCAGTTTGGCTAGCCCGGGGTAATTAAATACTGCTGACTTGTTAAGCCAAGGGCTCAAACTTTCCCCACAATGCCATTCGGGAGAATTCTACGTACTGGCCGACGGTAGGTATGGCTGCTTCGGTAGGATTTCCAATGAAATGTGCTCTAATTTTGGAGAAAAATGCCACTGTCAGAGAGCTTGAAGACATCATTAAGTCTGAGGATGGCTGAAAAGTACTTGGTTTGCTTTTAGTAGGTCTTGTGAGGGGATTTCACAGGGTTTTCCCGTTGTGTTTGTGCTTTGAGACACAGGAAAAAAATCTTCAATGAAATCCTTGAAATCCTGCAGTTGACATTCTTTTACCCCTGCTCAACCTATTAGGATGTGTTTTTGTCACTTTAAAGCAACGGCTTGAGTGCAAATCACCGCTCTTGGTTGTACGGCTCCCCTACCGGAGTCCCAGAGGGGGAGACCACTTGTGATTGTTTTGTCCATTACCCAGCATGCAATTGGAGGTGGGAGCAGGAAAATGTGGTCGAGTGAAATGCAGTGTAAACATCGGCGTGGTTCACAGTCGTTTGGTGTGTTTTGTGAAAACAAACCTGCTGGTTGGAAAGATTAAACAAGGTACTGTAACGACTGAGTGGTTATTTTGTGTTTGCTCTTGATTTCAAGTGCAAATGGGAAGGTTTTTTTGAGCCGATTTTCAGCTCCTCGAAATTCGTGAAAATCGAAGAAACGAAACAATCGGCGCCAAAACAAATGGGCTTTTCAACATGAGGGGATGGTTGAAAATTCAAACAAACAGAATCAGTGGTTGGCTTATTATACTGGGATACTACCCTGTTTAATTCTGATGAAAACCGGAAGCGGGGTGAATTTTGACGTGCGGAGACTTTAAAGTCTCCTTTTTACAGGGCCGGACGACAAAGAGTTAATGCGCTTTGTTCTATTTTCAATTGAGAACTTTCAAAAGAAAACTCCCTTAATAAACAAGCTGAAGAAGTAATAACTTATAAGCAGCTAAAAAGGTCTTAGAATTTGTTAACTTCGGTAGAAAGCGAGTGGAACTCACGGTCGGTGCGTGAAGTTGTCACGGGGGAGGAGGGCGCACGGCTCCCCGGGCCAGCTTTTCTCATATAAACACGGCCTTAGAAGATCCTCTAAGCTGAGTTATCGGAGTTATCCCGGCTGGTCTAAATTTAGACCGACGGGCAGATCACATTTAGACTTGGTAAGAAGGGTGCTTATGGATAATCGAAAATCGAATTACTCATTCCAATACGGCAACAAAGACTGTGTACACATTTTCTTCAACATTGGTAAGGGTTGTGTCATAGACTAGTGGCCATATATTTGTTATTACGAAATTTACTCTCATTCTATATTTTAATATAGATATGTTTAAGGATTAAACTGGATCGTAAAAGCTTATTCCTGAAACTTAATTTGATTTACAATAGTTTAAACCAATTTCAAGTTGCTCTCAGATTTCTCAAAAGCAGTAACTTATATCTACCGTAAATTCTCGAATGAGCGCCCGGTGCGCTTATTTGATTTTCTGGGTCGAGAGGGGGGCGCTTATTTGAAGGGGGCGCTAATTCGAGCATTTACGGTACTCCAATATTTGCAATAGACCAGTTCGCGGATTTTTTTCCGACATTTTGGAATAGACGCAAACAAGGCACATATAAGGGAGCCTTCTCGCCGGACCCATTTTGGGATAGAAGGGTTGGGCTGCTGCCAGCCATCTCAATATTAAAAATAATTTGTTCTTAAATATCTTCAAAACTAAAAGGCAAAATCTATAAACAAATGCACTGCATGTTTTGTCTTACGTTATCATTTCATTTTATGTGTTAAAATTACCACTAGGCCCCCCAGAATGGAAAATAGATGGTCAAAAATGGGGGTGGTATCCTGCGCTGACAGCTGTGTTTGGTGAAAAAAAATGGGTCCCAATCTGGGGCGTGTGTTTTGACCTGCTCCCTAAACAATGTTTATATGGGAATCCGATGACAAATAATTTCCGTCAATTTCAGTTTTTTCATATATGTGTCTGTAAATTTTCTTGCGGACTTTGACTCGTTCTTACAAACGAATATATGGAAAACTTAAAACACGACTGCACGCTTCCCGACACAGCTACATACAGTATATCAAATTTTGTTCAGTTAATCTTTAGCCTGGTATCTTAAGTTTGCAAACTGTAAATATTTCAGAAATGCCATGTTTATAGGGAAATTATTCTGAATCGGATTCTCATACAATCACAATACTTTGCGGCATGTTTGCACCTCTTCCAAAATGTCGGAATAAACCGCGCGAACTGGTCCGATCATTCATCAAAATGGTTTCCGATTTGTTTGCCCTGCTAATCTAAATAGTTATTTGTTTTCAGTACTTTTTGACTTTGGGCACGAGGATTATTTGTGTGGCCTGTGGGGTCGAACCTCCGGCTAAAGTGTTACAAGTTGTAGATAAGTTGGAAGTAGTTCCTCCACCGTTGTAAGAACCAGGCGCTGTTCTAAAATCCACCCTATGGGCCTGTTGAAGGTTGACGTCAGTACAGTTACCATCTCTAAATTAAAGCAACAACATAACACCATAATATTAACAAGTGATACAACCGAATCTTACCTAAAATCCTCCAAGGGACTAGCCTGGACAGCTGCTATCTTGGTTTTGCGCTCTGTAGCAAGGCAACGATGTGGATTGGTTGGAGTATACAAACATTCTGTCTACCCCGCCGTCTTTTCTTTCCAACATCTTTTTGTATATCGAAAAAAAACCTGAAGCCAGCAATTGAGACTCCAGGCTTGTCGATTATTTGTCGGGCAGTTTTGTCGCCTTTGGAGTACAGCCACGTTGCTCAGTCGTACAGATTTATCAATCGCTCCATATTGATGGAAGATTCTCTAGTACCAAGAACGCGATCAAAGAATTGCGAAACCTCTTCCTTCCCAATAATTGCCTTTGCTCCTGTAGCACTCCTGAGCTGCTTAAATAATCCCTTTTCTGTGAAATCATCCACAAACAATGGCGAATTATTGTTCTTCTGCTCCACATGCAAGCGAAGCGGCACCTGGCAACCATGCTGAAACGCAGGCGATTTCCCTGCTCCTGGTTCACAGAGACAAACCATAAATATATTTATGTTCTCTGGAAACATTTTGCTAGGAACACGGACTGTGGTCTCCCCCATTAGCGTGGCTACACTTGGCAAAATAGCTGTCAGGATGATATCCTTGGTACTGTCGATAGAAAACGCGTAGTTTTCTAGCCATCTTACCACTGGTTTAGGCATTATATCTTCCCACGGGATAATCCCGGTTTTTCCCTGTTTCATAACTTCTGCGTCGATAGTTTTGGCCTTTTTCTGTGGTGGTCACGGGGTACTGCTTTCTGCCGTCGCCATGCTTGTCTCGTACCGGACAGGTAAAGACTAAAGGGCTTCGAAAAGTAACGGGAAATTAAAGAGGTGTAATGTCGTTACACGTCAACAATAGGAGCGGCAAACCATCCTTCGTTAGGAAAAGCGGTCAGTTTTTATCTCTTTTGCTTCTCACAGCGGTTAAAATAATCTTATCAACTTTTAGTTGATAAAGCGTATTGTGTGAATTTAACAACTTGTAAACTATGTCAAACTCCGAATACTAGCCATTTGCGAACTTCATATTGTTTGAGTTTCGGTAACAAAGCTTTAGATCATTTCGCATATGGCTGTTTCCTAATCTTTTGTTCTTTTTGTTTTGAAATGGGGAAGAGGTATTCATTCTTATTTCCGTTCAGCTCAGTTCCAGGATGAATGGACAACAGGCACAGGGCTTGGAACGGCTTCATTAAAAAAGTTCAAGGAGTGATACTCACACCTCCGGTGGAAGAAAGTATTTCAGTCTGTTGTATCCGAAACTCAGCAGTTGCATTAGTACAGCCGGCCGGGTATGTAGCCTGGGTACCAGAGTCTCCAAGCTCCACTCGTTTACTAAAGATTAGTAAACGAGTGGAGTTTGGAGACTCTGGTACCCAGGGTACCGGGTATGTAGCTGTACTGAATCTGTAAACCTGCGCGTGCCGTATATCAGAGTACAGAGCAAGTAATCTGGACGATATTTTGGGCATTGCCGTCAACTTGCATCGACTTACGTTGGGTGGCCAAACGGTAAAAAGCTTGCGTCGACTTGCGTACGAATTTGAGCTTGATCAAATCAACGCACGGGCACCTAACGAGAGTTTTCGCTAAAATGCTTTAATATACCATTATATTACTTCTAAAGCACTTTTAACGCTACCTAAATGAATTTCAAACTGCGCTGGTAAGCTTTCATTGTCATTCCGAAATTCTTAAGTGTGGCAGAGGCCTTGATGAAAACTGAAAATTTTAGGCAACCTTTTTCTCAGAATCTTAGCTTTCACTGATTACACCGAAACTTCTAGGGACTGTAAATTGGTTGTCGAATCTGACAGGGGAAAAACTTGCATCCGATCGAAATTCTCAAGTGTCAACAAGGTGTTTCGAAATACTCCGCATTCACTAACATGTGGCCTGAAAATGTTTTGCGATATTCGAGAAATCGAAAAACGTAGAAAGTTACCGATTTTTACGAAAATCTTATATTCAATTTTCTCTTTATCCGCCGATGTTCCGAAAATTGTAGCCCAAAATATATGTACTCGCAAATTTAAGAAAATACCGAAAATTTTAGCCTACGTTTTCCAATTAAAGAAAAGTATAGACAACATTTTTCATCCGAACAGATATTTAGCCGAAAGTGGCCGATGGGTGCCCCTGTCGCAAGCCGTCCATGCAAGTGGGTGGCCAAAGGCAAAACACAAGTTGGAGATTTGTGCTGACTTGCGTGCGAGCCATTTGGCGAGGTCCGAAATCAAGAAATGTGTCTTAGCTTGTCTTAATCTTAACTTTGAACTCTTTCGGGAAATTGGAATTCTAAGCCGATGGTTTATAAAGTATTGTTCTCGTCAAAACCTATTGTGGCTCATGAGTTCCACTGTTGTAACTACGCTCCAAAGCTGAAGATACTTCGGGTTTGCCGTTCCAACTTCGAGTCTGTAATTTAATTTTGGAGCATAGGTTTAATTTGGATCCGTTGCTAATTCAAATAAAGTGGAATTTAAACATAGTGGCACTGTTTCCGTACCATTAAGTGATTTTAACACGGGTTTTACTTCTCCTGCATCGCTTGAAAGTATTTTTTGGCTTTGTCCGACCGATGACGATTTGCAATCAGATATCTGTTGACGGAATAGCACCAGTGAACAGTTCCTGCTCGAAACCGCGGGAAATAAAAATTCGAAGGGAAATCAGTCGAGCGACAGCTAGCTGCTCAATAACAAAATATTTGCGCCGTGTTGTGGTATTTTAGTATAAAACTCTAACTTTAAAACACTTTTGAGTTAATTTTCAAAAAGTCCTATGCTAGATTTTGAAGATGAAAGAACCACCATTATGATGCACTGATTTTCAAAACGGTACTGCCAAAATAGTATCTTTCTGCACTTTAAAACATGGATTGTCAAAAAAGTGATTTCATGGATACTTATTCTTGACCAAGCTTGTTCGGTCAAGATGGGGTTATTGGTCAAGTTCATTTTTTTGCGTGTTTATATGGACCGAGAAGAAGTCGTGATCCATAAAAACGCAAAAAATGAACTAGGCCAATATCCACCATCTTGACCGAACAAGCTTGGTCAATACGGTTTTTATTATATGGCGAAAATAAATAAAATCTACTTTAGACACACGCGCCAGGAACCCATTGCACGGTAAATCGAAGTGAGAATAGAAATCAAGTTAAAATTAGACTGAGACTCGACGACTTTCACTTGAAGTACACTTGAAGCTCCTGGCCAACGTAAAACAACGCACCGAGTGTCCAAGACGAATTTCTGCGCCTTCGGTTCCTCTTTTGGACTTTTGAAATATCATCAGAATACTGACTATCACGGAGATAATTGAAGACTTCATTGTACACTTTTGCTTCAGTCATCGTTCACGGATCGGAGGATAGAAGAAGCACGTCGCTTTAGTTCAAGATCTTAGTGGAAAAGGTAACTGTTCATGCACAGCAGTGACGGGTTAGCGCAATAACCACGCCCAGCAAAGCCGATTAAAATAAATCCTTTTGTGCTCACTCCATTGTAAAAAAATCGTTTGTTCGCGTTCCTATTTCAATCCATTCATAAAGTCGCGGCAATCCACTAATGGACGCAGTTAAACCTAAACCTGAACCTATTTCTATAAACTATTAAATACATTTCTGATCAGCGTGTGCGCCTCAATACTAAAAAAACGTATTCTTAAAACCTCAGCTTAAACTGGAATGCGATGCCGAATTCAAACAAACAACAAAACCAACTTGACTTATTGTCTTCTCAGAAGTGTGAAAAGTCGGCTTCAGGGAGAGCATTTCCGATTAGCGTATGCACATCAAAACCAATACTAAAGACCTATTCTTAAAATCCTCAGCTTAAAAGAATGCGATGCTTCTGTATTCTCTAGAAGTCAAACAAATAACGAAACAGAAGTGTGAAAAGTCGGCTTTAACAACATTAAATGAACTTTCTTTTCTAATTCTCAGGTGTTTGTGTTCCTTGTTCCTTCTTTTTTTGTTTCTTGGGGGCGAGGGGGGTCCATATCCGCTAGGACAACGGGCCCACTTGGAGTTAGTTTTCTAATCAGAGAGCAAAGAACTCTAAAGACGATTTGATTAGGCCTGGGCCCGAGGCAGAAACACGCGACCGTCTCAGAGCACCTCTGGGATTTAGGTCCTAACAGACTTCCTTCTGTTAATCAGAAATACACGCTTGGCAATTCAATTCTAATGCAGCCTTAATGTAAAAGTATTTTTCACATATTTTTACTCTAAATATTTTAGATAAATAAAATAAAATGCAAGGGGGGGGGGGGGGGGGGGGGGGGGGGGTGGGGGGGGGGGGGGGGGGGGGGGGGGGGGGGGGGGGTAGAGTGAATATCATTTAACCAATAATGATTACAGTTATATACTAGCTTAAGACATATTTTTATACTCAATATTCAAAGAATACATTTCCATAATATATTGTTCCCCTACATAATTTATTCACATATCATATTTTATCAAATCATATTTTATCAAATCATATCCATGGCATAATCACGTTAATCAATTTCATACCACTATTTATATATTTCATAATAACCCACTCTTCAAATTATCACTCAACATTTTTAAAATAAGTATGAATTGGTGGTGCTTGCTTGCACGTACTTGAGTTTATGAGAGTCCAAGTCTTGCATGATAATGTTCACGTTCATGTTCGTTTGATCGAGGCTTTTATAGATTTAGATTCAAATTGAGTTCCAAATGATTTACGCGCACTGGAAAACTAGAACATTGGAACTGGCTCAGTGCACAATAGTTAGTGTCATTGATCTTGGAGCGTTGTTTGTTATTCTGCATGTTGCCCGCGAGTTCTAAATTCAGAATGTCATGGTGCTTTTACCATATTAGGTGCTTTTACCATATTAGGGACTTTAAGCAACCAGGACGGCAATGCGACGGGACGTAGAAAAGGGTTTTCTCCCGAAATTTGGTGTGTACTATTTCCCTTGTTCGCCTTGAATCGTTTTTCACAACCAGATTTTCGAAAAATATGATGAGTATATATAGAGTTCCGTTTACGCCGAACGAAAAACGGATTAATTGCTTTACTTTCTTTTAAATCTGTTTTCCATATCGACGTAAAGCCATCGCAAACAGTCGCAAACAGTTTGCGATGGCTTGATTGCTGGTTGCGATGTGACCGAGTTAATGGCAATACAGTTTATGTTGCTTTTGCGATGAGTCGCCAACGGATCGCAAACAATACGTAAAAACAATACGTAAAAGCTTCACTGGAGTTAACGCGAAAGCGTTTCAAGTAACTAGCAAAGTTTTAGTTTTTGAACTCCTGACACTCCTGGCACTCCTGGCACTCCTGGCACTCCTGGCACTCCTGGCACTCCTGGCACTCCTGGCACTCCTGGCACTCCTGGCACTCCTGGCACTCCTGGCACTCCTGGCACTCCTGGCACTCCTGGCACTCCTGGCACTCCTGGCACTCCTGGCACTCCTGGCACTCCTGGCACTCCTGGCACTCCTGGCACTCCTGGCACTCCTGGCACTCCTGGCACTCCTGGCACTCCTGGCACTCCTGGCACTCCTGGCACTCCTGGCACTCCTGGCACTCCTGGCACTCCTGGCACTCCTGGCACTCCTGGCACTCCTGGCACTCCTGGCACTCCTGGCACTCCTGGCACTCCTGGCACTCCTGGCACTCCTGGCACTCCTGGCACTCCTGGCACTCCTGGCACTCCTGGCACTCCTGGCACTCCTGGCACTCCTGGCACTCCTGGCACTCCTGGCACTCCTGGCACTCCTGGCACTCCTGGCACTCCTGGTTCGCTTGTTATAGTTATCATTATTAGTTACTACTTAATTATGCTATGCTGTGACGTATCTTGTGCATCGTACACGGGCCATAAACCGAACCAGGACGTCCCGCGGATCGAAGGACAATTTAGGGGGAGTCTGAAAGCGAACGGCAAGAAAAGAACAAAAAATAGAAATAAATGATAACAAACAGAAGGAAATATAAAATCCAAGGGGATGGCAGCTTTGAGCCCCGGTAATCCGAGAGGGCTGATTTAGTTAACCTTTCAAAACTGTCATTAAAAACATTATTGCCCGATACCCAATAGGCAATAGTAAGGCGTGAGGTAAGAAGATGAAACAAGCGGTAGGGTAGGCGTAAATAAGGCACGAAACACCACTATATTGCAGTGGACGTGGGCCGGTACGGTCGGGGCCTTGTTCTCCAGAGAGCATCTCGAGGCAAAATGACCAGGTCTACCGCAGTACTAGCAGTGGTAATTATTGGCAGATGGCCGCGACTGGGGAGGCGAGGAGGGAGGCTGGGCCGCTGCATGCCTGTCAGCGCGGCTGAGGAACTTCTCCACACGCGCCACTGACGCCATTATCTTCTAATAATCTTTGTCGACCAGCAAGGACACGAGGTACGCCTTGAACTCCTGCATTGGCTTGGTGATCCGCTCTCGCAGGGTCTCGTGAACGAGTGCGTAGTAGGGCGCCTTGTCGTGTTTCACCAAGTGGGCGACCAGGCTTAATTGCTCTGCGAGGGCGAGTGCTTCGTATTCGTCGAAGTCCTCTATGCACCTGAAGGCAACAATGACGTGAACGAGGGCTGTTGAGACTTTTCTATCACCTTGAGGCGCTCTTGAATGTACAATATCGTAAACTGCACCTTTAGATTTATGGCATTAGCACCTTTCTTCTACTGTATTTCTGCACTTTTGATTAACCTAACAATAATAATAAAGTATTTATTCCGTTGATAAACATATCAATAGTTACAGCAATCATAGGTACTTATTGGCTGAGTGGGAGGGGTGGACGGGAAAATATTTGGCTCGAGGTCATGACGTACAAAATGACCGAGAGTCAATCAATAGGTTTTTTATCATCTGACCATATTTTTTTGTAGAACAAACCGCAAAACAGCAAGAAAAAATTGTGCAGGGCCGGACGGCTTTTTCCGGCCCGCTCACGCCATACACGCTGGCCTTCACTTTATTTATAAAGCCTTTGAACGGCGAGACGTCTTACTTTCACGTCTAGCCGCAGTATGAACTTTAAATATATATACTTGTTATTATCGTTTTTTCCCTTTCCTTTTTCCCCGTGTATTTTATACTAGTCTATTAGCAATACCATTCATGTAATATGGGAATGCGAATAAAATCATTGTATCATTGTATCATCGCGCGTGACTTTTGTAAATGGTTTTGAAAGGAAAGCGCGCGCGGGGCCATACGGGTCCTATGATAATTACTATTAAGTACTACTACGGGTGCTGGGTCCATAGCAGAAACTGTAGCCGTGGGCTCCGTCGAAGCCTTTGCTGCTTTCGGTACTTGCGCCAAAGAAGCAACCTCTCTGGTTCACGATGCTTTAACGAATGTAAATGAGGTCTAATCACTGGTGTAAATTGTAAAAGCTTCTTTCTTTAATTGGGTTCTCTGTGGAATATATCCGCGCGAGGAATGAACAACAATAGACTGCTGGTCAACTCTGCTTGCAGACTCGGATTTCAAGATGGCGGACGCGTACGAGTTATTTCGACGTTTGAGTGCCGGGCAAAATTTGATAGAAAAACTTACAAAGAAGGTCTAGAAAAGTTTAAGGTGAGTGTTTATTGTTCCATTGATGTGTCATAGTTATTTTGGTGTTTTCAGAGTAGTTTGGCGTGCTACAAACTACGATTGTGACTAAACTCTAAAGCCAAAACTAGGCAAAGGCTGGTTCACACTTGTGACATAAGGTAGTACATGTATATATAATCATAAAAATGTTCATACTTGTGACATACATGTAAGCATAGGAAAAGCAACATATGCAGCCGCACTATGTGCTAAATTAATCACCACAGCTGCCTGGAAATGCTTATGTTTACGTCACCCGGTTCACACACAAGATACATGTATTCCTTATGGCGTTATGCTGATGGCAGCTATGTTGCCTAGCCTGCAATGCAGGCGTTCCTAGTGTTTCTAGTGTTTTCCCCCGCTTTCGTGGACGTTTTCCGCTCGCGAACGAATTTCAGACGAGTAGGAATGGAGCGAGGACGAAAAGTGAGAGAAGGGGGGAGGGGAACATGTATGTTGTCTGGTTCACACTTGTGACATAACAACATAAACATAAGAAAAAGGAATGAGTTCCTTTTTCTTATACTTTAATATGCTTAGGTCATGCTGGTTCACACTTCTTTTTCTTATGCTTAATATGTTTATAAATACTTATGTCACAATGTGAACCAGCCTTAACTACAGTCAAGATGCAAACTTCTTCGCTATTGCCCCGATATGGCTGAGCAGCAATTGCTGTTTTAAGAGCTATTGCTGAATATTGCTGTTTTCAAAAACTTTATTGCTGTTTTTGAAAAACAATATGTATTGTCTTTTGCCTTTTTTCAAATGATATATCGGCACAGCAATTGCTGATTTGATTGTACAAAACCCTGATTCGTAATTATTTAGTTTAACTGGTTCGCTATCTTGAATATCGAAAGAACCTGCACGAAGTTGATAACCCGCTTTTTTTCTCTCAACCGCAAAGTTCACACAAAACGTTTAAGAATTTGATGCCCTACTTTTTGGTTCAACGGCTAGAAGTTAAACAACGCAAAAAGGTGTTGTCCTACACAGGGTACATTGTTGGTATTTAGAGTTTTTGTGCCCTAAACAGGGTCAGGGTTTCAAACCTTCAGCTAATACCCAACATGGGTCAAGTGAACATTTGTTTACCTGTGAATCCTAAATTAGTGAGCACTCACCGTTGACGGTTAGCATTTTTCGTAATGTAGGGTTAGGCTTTGAATTAGTTTGCAGTAACATTCAATAAGCATTATGTTCCTGTGTTGTTTAGTGAGTTAATAGGCCTAAAATGCTAAATTAGTGTGCACCCATTGTTGACAGTTAGTGTTTTTTAAATGTAGGGTTGGCTTTGAATTAGTTCAGAGGGCTATTGATGAAGTCAGTTTACCCTGGGAATGGTTAGGGTTTAGGAAGGAAAAAAATAGACTGATGGATTTCTTTGTCGTTTGATTTGTGGTTTAAGGGTTGTTACTGAGTTAGAGTTGCTTTGGTGTGGGTTTTGAGGTTACTATGAGTGACAGCTTTTATCTGACACCACAAATGTTTACTAATACTCATTTTATTTGGAATACTGCATTGATTCTACTTCCTTTACAATAATGTCTTCACCAAACATCAACTTTCAACATGATTTTAATCGGCAAACCAACAGATATATTTAACAAAAATACAGCCGACCGACATGACATTATCAAATTTGCTAACCATCCTGGCCAACATATTTTTATTCGTGGATTCAAGAAACAAAACCACTTCCCTTTTAACTTGTTTCATACAGTAAAACTACAACACATACCGTAAACGGCTTAACAAGTCTAGTTTTTAAACAATCCTGATATACATGTACATGTATGAATACAATGTAGAATGAGGAATCGAGCTAGAGTAGAAGAGAGGGAAAAGTATGGAAGCCCACAAGCTCACACCGAATTCCAAAAGCTCACACCAAATTCCAAAAGTTCTATACAGCACTATACATCACTATACAACACTATATAATAATATAATAATACAGCACTATCAGTCTGAGCACTATACATCGCTATCTATAGGCGCTTTGCACTTTACGTCATAGCGGCCATGTTGGTGTACAGTTAACAATAGATTCTTTGTTAGCTACTTTTGTTTGACTGTACACCAACATGGCTGCCATGCCCTTTGTCATTTGAATCTCTGAGGATTGAGTGCAAACCATCCGTTCAGCCCTATACCGCACTTAATACATCGCTATACAGCACTATATAGCCCTATACAGCACGTACTATACAGCACTATACAGCCCTTACCTTATGAAATTCTAGTATACTACAAGTATATTTGAACTTACCTAAAAAGTGTGCTTTCCCGACAAACAAAAAGTGTACTTACAGTATACTTATATGATACTTTTTTGCACCAGAAGTTTGAACACACTAATTAAAGTATACTTTTTCCCAGAGAAAAGTATACTTTAAGTACACTTCCATCAATATAATTGTGTTATGAATTTCTTCTCCTTGTACATGTAGAGGGATATAGAGGGCTGTAGCTAGAGTGCTGTGAGTCGGCTGTAGAGGGCTGGATAGGGTGTATGGCACTGCATGTACATTGTATACTGGGTATATAGTGCTGTATACATGTACATGTAGGCTGTATAGGGGTGTATATATATGGCTCTGTATGGTGCTGTATAGGGCTGCAGTGAGCTGTAGAGTGCTGTATAGGACTATAGGGGGCTGTAGAGGTATAGTAGTACAGTCTGTATAGTGCTATATACAATGTAGTGCTGTATAGAGCTTTTGGAATTCGGTGTGAGCTATTGGAATTCGGTGTGAGCTATTGGAATTCGGTGTGAGCTTTTGGAATTCAGGGTGAGCTTTTAGAATTCGGTGTGAGCTATTGGAATTCGGTGTGATCTATTGGAATTCGGTGTGAGCTTTTGGAATTCGGTGTGCACTTGTGGGCTTCCGTAGAAATTAAGCAACACTCTTGATTTTTCCATGTCTTTTATCTCAAACTAAAAGTACGGTATGCTTTATAATAAGTTCAAGTCCGACATTTTGTTGGCGAAGAAGTCACAAAATAATAAGCCTTTATATAAAGCCAATTGTTATAAAAGAAAATGTTGGACTTGAACACCCAGTTCAAGTCCTCCACTCCTTGAATGCCTTAAATTTCCTGATATTTGTTAGCCTTAATGAGCTTACAAGTTTTGATATGAGAAACAAACCTACAGTAATTCCAAAAGATTACACCTAAAATTGGAAGTTCTACATGTACATTTATATATTGTGTGGGCAGATAAACATTTGGCATGTCCTTTCTTACAGAATGCGGGCTGTTAATTGCTGCGCAGATTAAAGTGCAGTATTATATTGTAGGTATGACAAAACAAGCAAGTTATATATACAGGTTGTTTCTCATTTCAGGTTGTTATTCAAACAACCTAGGTTGGAATATCAATGATTCTAAAAAGGGAATTTTTATTTTTTGGGACTCATAAAAAAAAGGGGGGGGGATTTAAAGTTCAAGTAGCACCATTAGATAAAACAACATTAACTATTTTTACTCCAAATTCTATTTCTGGTATACTTCAGTTGTCTAACTTAGTTTTCTTTGAGAGGCAGGAGCAGAAATAAAACTAGAATATAAACACTACCCGAATTGCGGGATTGATTCATCTTGTGATGTCACAATGAAAACCTACAGGATTTTATTGTAGTAGTTTTCTCTAGGGAAGGAGTTGATTCATCTTATGACACCACAGGATCCACGAAAAGTAACCAAAATTAGGGATTAAATGCCAGAAATGTTACAAAATTTGCAAGATTAATACCTTTTTGTGAGAAACAAACACAATAGTACAATTTTTTTTTTTTTACATTATACTTGCACTTTTAAAAGAAATTCACCCACCCCTCCCCTACAAAATATTTTTTGACAACTACATGTAACCCCTCCCTCTACTTCCTCCCCCTTCCCTACCACTGCCTCTCCTCCTTTTTACTTGTCCCCCCTGACACACCTTACTGTACCACTTACCTTGACCTTACCTTACTAATCTCGCCCGGACGGGCTTAACTTGAGCTTGTCATGAGGAATGCCTGGTAGATATACTCGGTAATCCAGTGGATTATCAAACTGTGCCAAAGCGCTTGTTAATTTGAACACCATCGTTTATTCTCCAAGTGAGTAATTGTCGAACCTAGTCCCTCTCATTATACATGTATGTGCATGCGTAGTCTAACAAAATCAAAAACATAACATGGACGATATTAAACCGGGACGAATCTGTAACACAGATGAAGTTTGTGTTCATAGTTGACTCTGACGTGTTCTTTTATGAAAGCTGCATCAACTCAAGGGAAGTACAACTGTAATGAAGCTAAATCCAGAAAAAATACATTGTTTATGGACTTTATTACGGTTCCACTCGTACTTCAAAACAAACTTTGTCAACTGACTTAGAGTAATTACTGACCTAAAATAAAGACCAAAAAAAAGCGCATCAACATTGTATCAAGAAGAAGATTTTTACGATTCAAGAGCTAAATAGTATCTCAATATTGAACTAACGAGTGCAGAGGATCTTGGAGTAGCTGGCTCGTACTCGTTAGACTCAGCTTTTCCAATGGAATAAAACATTGATCCACTAGCTGTGTGTAGAAAAAAATGGAAGTGGCTCAAAGAAATTCTGTATTATATTATCTTGTACTCTAATCAAAGAATTGCTCAGAGAATGTGAAAAGATGTAAAAATGGATAAATGATCGAGAACTTACACGGAAATAACTCAAAACATTATCAACAGTTATTTCACTTTCCCATTTCCATCACAGCGGTCCGAACAATAATCGCAGGTCTAAAATGTCAAGTGAGACTATCCCCACCCCTCACTTAAGATTATCAATACAATACAATACAATACAATACAATATTCTTTATTTACAGAGGGAAGACACATTAACCTTACATAGTTATCTAACATGCGGCCCTCTATGTTACAAATAAAACGTAATGGAAAGGAAAGGAAGTATGGGAAAAAATTAACGCACGCGCTACGACATTACAAGATATAATGAGTAATTGGAATCAATGTAAAGAGAATTAATATGAAATAAAATCAAAAACAAAATATACTTACTAGAACACTGCGCAATGGAAGGGGCTATGCCCTGGACGCGGCGCCAGAAATGCAGCAGCAGTGAAGCAAGGAGCGACAGTTATAGCAGAGGAGCTCCTCTAGATGGTTAACAGAGGAGATGTGCGGAAGAAAAACGTTACGAAGCTTATACTTAAGAGAAGCCAGCCTGGTAGACAGAGTATTAGAAGAGAGCGTAGTAGTAGATGTTGCAAGCTGCTTGAAGTCAGGATCCAAAGAATTGAAAAGAATAGCAGCGCTATAAGCCAGAGTGCGCTTGCCAGAATTACTGCGAGGGTAAGGTATCCCCACCCCTCATCTCTAAAATGTAAAGTAACACTGTTAGAATAAAATGAAATTTTATTTTATGTCATTCCATCAATAGTATGATATCAAGAACCGGCAGCTTTTCCTGAAGAGGTCTGTTATAGATGGATTAAAGGCTCAAGACTTTTATATTGGAGCTATTGTAAATATTCACTCACGACAGGTATGTATTCAGTGACATACAGCTTTTTAAAATATATATTTTACATACAGTGTACATGTATGTAACTACATTTCAAATTGCAACATGCAACATGCATTTTAATACAAGGGTATCATCAATTTAGAAAGTAGACTGTCATATTAAGAAGAATTGAAATTTGCTGTACACATATGGTTTTGAGCTCAATTTGGGATTAATTCGCACAAGTGTGTTTTTCAATGAGCATTAAAATTGTGTGAGCCTGCAGGGTGAATGCAGTTTGAGCTCTTTCAAAAACACAAGTGAATTAATATAAATACCCAGGTATAGGATGCATCTGTGTATTTCCCAAACTAATGCATGTGTACATGTAAGTTTTATAAATATGCTATGTTTCGCATCAGGTGGCATATGATATACATGTACAGTGTAATTGCAAATTACCATAAAAAAATGTATGCACAAATTGCATTATGTGGGAAAAAAGCAAGTTCGGGGTAGGCTCGGTTTCAGCCGTTTGGGTGTCGTTTCTCCAAAGCCTCCCCCACTAATGGCTGGACACATGGTCAACACACCGTGTCCATGTCGTCATATAATTAGAATTAAAATACGATTCAATGTTTTGACAAGTAACTGTATATCCTTTCACGTGTAGTGTAGGTTAGATTCCAGTAAACTTTCAAAATACATTGGAATTCTTTAAACTAAAACTCCAAATGTGAAATGAATTCTCAAGGACAAATGCCATGTAAAATTACTGAGAAACCAGGCTTTATTTGTTACTCTTTAATCATTTATTAATGCAGATCAAGACAGAAATTAAAACCCAAAATTCATGGGGATAAAGTTCAGATATGATCTCAGAACTACACTGTACATGTATTCTGAGCTAGAGTCGATTATTCCTGCTCAGTATTTGGGTAGAGTATGTCTTTGAGACATTAAAATATTTTACAAACTTACCGTACATAGGATTTGAAGAAGAAGAATTATTGTAAAACTTGTTTGATGGAGCGATTATCAAGGGAATTTTGATTGCAGTACCGGTATTAAATGTGAAAACATGGCCTGCGTCATGATCAGACGTGATTTCCCCTCTTTGTCCGTCTCTTTTCTCCGATGAAGGCAGCACTAATTTTCGTTGAAGTAAGATCATGTACTAGGTAAAGTTAAGAGAAATAACGAACATTACAGACTTTGTGATTTCTGATGTAGTCACACATCTTGTCTCAGCTAATTGCCAGATACAAGACAGTGATGGTTTCCCAAATGACTTTCCAGAGCTGTTGCATTTACTGACAGTGTCTTTTATACTTCTGAGTGAATCCTTGAATTATTCGAAGCTAATTGAGAAGTTTTCAGTAGCAGGATTCCAGTAGCAAGTTTTGTGATTGGCTAAAACCAACAATGCCTCAGCTCATGCACCCAGCCATGAGTGGGGAGAGGATTGCAGGCTCACCAAAATCCCCATGGCTGGACACCGACCCTTAAGTTCCAGGGGGGAGGGGGGTGGGGGGTGCAAACAAAACACCAGTCTGGGCCAACAGTTACATGTAGTCAGTCTGAACATTTATAGCATCATGTGTTAGAGTGATTTTACAAATGAGTGACAAGTAATTGTTTTGGTTTTGCATTTGCTTAAAAAAATCTTTTATAATTATTGAAGGGCTGTTTGCAAAAAGGATGTAAGTGTCTCCTGATCACATTCTAAATTCTCCTTTAATTTCTAGTTTTCCTATTAACACTGATGCCTGGAGGTCAATTTATTTCTATTGCGCCATAAATACCATCACTATTGGGCACTTTTTCCATCACTTGAACTGGCCTTCCTAATCACTACTGGTATTTTTTAAATATTTGAGTTGCATTAAACTGAGATTTACAGTAAAGCAACATCATTGCCATGATAATGCACTTTACTGTAAATCTCAGTTTAATGCAACTCAAATATTAAATACGGTATTTACAGCTACATGTCACAGTGGGCACAAACGACCATAAAAACGGCATGAGTTTTATATTTTAAAAAGTTTTCAATGCAGACGATTGAATTTTGGTAGAAGGATGTAGAATCGTAAAACCTCATTTTTTAAGCTACAATGTATGTCACTACCATCGTGATGTCACAATGACGTCATTTATCCATTTGTAATACGTTTCTTACAACTGTTCATTACCTCTAAAAACGGAATGTCGTATATTGTTAAAATCTACTCGTGATGAGAATGAAGGAATCGAAAACCCGATGTCAATTGGTTAAGGAAATCAAAAGTTTGAATGTTGTCCATTTTCCTGCCAAAATTTGGCTCGGAAATAAACAACACGAAAGCATTTATGAAAATATCGCTTCATTCATTTTTTAGATGTGTAAATATTGTTGCATGACATTTTGTCCAATCATAAAACACATTGGTGGCTAAAAATCGTATGTTTTTAGAATTTTGTTTTTTTGTCCATAACCGGCTTAAAATTGAAGTCATATTTTCGGCAACGTCATTATGACGTCATACTTTTTTATACATGCCCTTAGAAAAAAATCCTTTGAGTAATTTTCGAGTTTTAATGATGAAATGCGCTAGTCTGGCACTCAAAAGACACATTATTTTATTTTCTTGATTTTTTAACAATAGGGAGCCTTTATTTAGGTACGACTACTGACGTCACTAAATATGACGTCATAGCAACAGTCATTCCTCTATAACTTTTGCTGTAGTAGTCGTAGAACGTTCAAATTTGCGCCAAATGAATGTGTGTCACGAAGGCCCTTTGATGTTGTAGTCTGTTTGTAACATTTATTAAAGGGGGAATTTCATCAAAAAGGAAGGCATCACTTATGACGTCACAACAACGTCATCATACTAACATAAAACACCTAAAATATGTAGTTTCATTTTGTTAACAAGTCACCAGCATTTCTTCAAATTGAGACTATAAGTAAAGAAATGGTGTTAATTTTAAATATTTGTCCACGCTCACTGATGCCGATTTTGACGTTTTTTATGCCCGACGTGTGTAGGATCATAGTTTTTAAAACCTGTGGCTCTGTAATTTGAAGCTTCCTAAAGTGACTACTATAAGGGCCAGGATGCACACTGTACTTGCCTTTCTGACATCTAATTTAATAGAACTCTTAATTTGGACTGTAGTATTAGAAATGCTTCTACACTCTCCTCTTTCTGCAGGAATTGCTTAAAGATGGTCTTCTCTATGCTCAAAGATATAATTATACTTAATCATCATGTAGTTGTAATGTTTAATTGTGTAGTTATATTCACGTTTTAGCTTTAAATAGTGTTATTTTAGTTTTACTTAAAGCTTGTATTATCTATAGTAAACATTTATTTTATAAGAAGATTTTAGTATAGTGTTTTAAACCACTATTATTATTATATTATTAATATTAGTATTCTATGGCCTTAATGAAAATTACTTTTGTAATTCTAGTTATACTGTTTAAATATATAAGTGTTTATTATTATCATATTATTATAAATCTTGACTAAGTTTTGTATTGAGCATGGCTTAAATAAGTTAACTAAATCTCAACAGTTGACATTATGTTTACTTTGTTGTTGTTTCAGCTTACAATCACCGACTATGCTGATAGCTTCACCACAACAGGACTCAAGACCTTAAATGAGAAGTAATAATATCTATATAATATAGAATATTAATTGAAACCCGGGGGGCGCTAGGTGGGGATTTGATTTGAAAATGTAAGGAAAAAAACACCTTAACCCACCCCCTAGGGCACTTTATGCAGTCAAATGGGACCAAATCCCACCCCCAGAATTCTTTCTTCCAAGCCTTAGGTATTGCCATAGCATATCTTAATACAGATTGGTAAGAACTGTCAGGGTATTCGAGTGAATTTTAAAGCATTTAGAATTTTGTGTGTTGATTACTCAGGGAAGTCTAGGGAAGTGCCGTGTTTGTTTGTAAACTGTGAAAGATTGAAGAGATAATGGCACAATATATGTTGATGTTTCATTGGTCAGTCACTAAACAAGTATCCACCTAGCTATTAGACTTCCCCTAATAATAATTATAACTTCTTGAAATACTTTTAGAGAGTTCAGTCAGGAATAATACCAAGCTATAATTTACTACAGACACTTTCTGGAGATTTTTGCAACACTGCATGTTAACATCTGCACTTTCATTATTTCAACACTTTTAAAATCAATCTACCATGACAAGCACAGCCAAAAATCTTATATGCTCAAAAGCTACCAAATACCCAGATTTTCAGATGGTGTGAGGTCGTCTGCTCAAAGGATCCGAAACATTTCAAATATTATTTTAAGAAAAGGAAATGGTGGGAAAATCAACTTATTGTCTGATGGGGAAATCTTACTGAGGAGGGCAAAAACTCAAATTGCATTTAAACAAGTCTATCAAAACTGTCTCAACCAGTTGCTTATCAACTTCCCGAATAATGTAGGCTTGTAAAAATAAAGTTTGAGGAAAGCTTAGAAAGGTAAACTGGAGCTCTTGGAAATTGTCGAATTGTAGCTGAAATTGTTCAGTTTTATGTGAGTTAATTATCTTAATTAAGGGTTGACTTGAACTTCACTTGTACTTGACTCGACTTTGAGACTGCCAAAATAGATATAAAACTCTGCCAGAATTCCCCAAGCCTGATCAACACACAAAAATCTAAATGCTTTAAAATTCACTTAAGGTATCTGCACTGGCAAAATTTGACCAACTTAGAAACATTTTATATTTAACAGAATATTAGAATAAGTGTCCTAATTTTGAGAAATAGCTTTTCCTCCCGAGTTTTCCTTTTTCAAAGCAGCGTAATGGTGAGTTAAAAATCGCTGGTTTAACCGGAACCGGATATAACTGGCTACATTTCGTTAAAACTGTCTTCCCTGGGCTTACACATATCTCTTTGGTCTGGGCTTCTGTCTGGCGTGCAGGAAGGACGGATCTCTTTCTTCCACAAACCCCTATGCCTCTAGACTTCGAACTTTTTTCCCCTTTTGCTTTAGCTAGGTTTTTTCCTGTCTTCAGCATCCAGTTTCTCTCGACAATCTGCAGCATATTTACATGTACGAACAACCTATAAATAAACGGCAGCAAAGTCGGCGCATGCGCATGGCTATTGTCACAAGGGCACACCTAGCAACTGGTAAACAGAATGAACCTGGCCGGAGTAGGGAGCGTACAAATATGTATTTTCCATATCAAACAATTTATTGAGAAATTGGTATCGTTCCTGAGAACTCCCTGTGATATTCCATATATGGTCAATCTATTCCATATTTGGAAAGCAGGACAGATCGTTGAATACTAGAACACGTTCAGGAAGTGTAGCGAGCCGGCAGAAGAGAGGCGGATACAATGTAGGCTACAGGAAGTGCGATTTAAAAAAAACGAATCGTTTTTTGAAGATTCGATAGCGAAATTTGAAAAGGATGAGCGTATGCCTCACTAGCATCTAGTTAGGCCCAAATATTACTCTGAACGACACCAATTGTTTGATATGTTGTCTACTGTCGTTTCGTACAGCGGCAAACAAAACAGAATGGCGGATATCAATGTAAACTTCACCTCCGGAGTCAATTTTGGACATTTTGACTCGTTTTGAGTGAATCTTGAGATGATTTTACAGTAAATGTCATTTTACTCTATCGACAAGGTGTAATAAATCTACTTTTCTTGGAAAAGTAGGCATTGCTTCTCTATGAAACTTGGCACAAGGTACGATTAGATGATAACGAAGAAATCTGTGTTTAAGTAACAAGAACTAATCAGTAACTAATCTGTGATGTTTAAGCAATGTAAACAAATATTTCAACTGCTGTAACTTGGAAAGTATTTAAAATCCAGTGTTACTTTAGCAGAAATTTATTCATTAAGTCAATAAAAAACAGATTCAGTTATATTTTTTAGCAAAACTTGAACAGTTAGCTATAAAAATGAAATAAATCTCAAAATGTTATGTCAATAATTTAATTTGATTAACACCTTATATTGGGAAAATGGGAAAATAATTGGGTGTGTCATAGAATTTTCTGAACATGGTAGATTAAATCTGGAAAGTGTAAATGGACTGATTTGGTCTATGGAGATCACAATTTTCTTTCAAAAACGACCAATTTTTGCCAGTGCAGATACCTTAAATACCCTGGCTGACAGTTCTTACATGTATCAATCTTTCTATACTTCTTTTGTATCAGCACAGAAAGCTTGGTTGCGATACATTCAATATGAAATGAAATATCAAATAAGTGAAAGTAACTAGACATTTCCTTGTCAAAATGTCTCACCATCTTGAAGCAAATTGAGTACAATCCCAATTACCCCCTGAGGCCACAAAATGTGTCAAATGCCCCACATATCCTCACCTCCCCTGGGGGGTTCATTTTATAAGTGCATATTAAGTAAGCTATGAATAAATACAGCTTTATAGTTAATTAATTAATTCAATTAATACTGCATTATTACTAGCTTCTATGTGCCTCTAAAAGAAAATGATAATTATAGAGAAGACTAAATACTCCTAAAGAGGTATGAAGGATGGGCCTGGGACGAGTGTCTGTGATAAAATATGATATGTATGCTTAAGAACCCACATATAAGCCACACCCCTATAAAATATATGTGTGGTAGTACCCACGTATAAGCCACACCCCTATAAAATATATGTGTGGTAGTACCCACGTATAAGCTACACCCCTATAAAATATGATAAAAATTATGTGCTATAGTACCACGTATATAAGCCACACCCCTATAAAATATGATGTGTGTGCTAGTACCCACGTATAAGCCACACCCCTATAAAATATGATGTGTGTGCTAGTACCCACGTATAAGCCACGCCCTATAAAATGTAATGTGTGTGCTAGTACCACGTATAAGCCACACCCCTATAAAATATGATGTGTGTGCTAGTACCCACGTATAAGCCACGCCCTATAAAATGTAATGTGTGTGCTAGTACCACGTATAAGCCACACCCATATAAAATATGATACATGTGGTAGTACCCACATATAAGCCACACCCGATAAATTATGTGCTATAGTACCACGTATATACGCCACACCCCTATAAAATATGATGTGTGTGCTAGTACCCACGTATAAGCCACACCCCTATAAAATATGATGTGTGTGCTAGTACCCACGTATAAGCCACGCCCCTATAAAATGTAATGTGTGTGCTAGTACCACGTATAAGCCACACCCCTATAAAATATGATAATAATAATAATAATAATAATTTAATTTGATATAGCGCTAGCTCCATTAATTGCCCAGAGCGCTTTACAATAGTAATAAAAATCTGCAGCTAAAACCTACTATAATGCAAACTCTAGAAAAAAAAACTACTATAATGCAACTAAAAAAAAAAAGAAGCATTACTAATACAAACTAATAAACTACTAACCGATACAGTTAAAATATAGTTAAAAACTTCTAAACAATGAGTCAAGATTCATAAGCTTCTATGAATAAATACGTTTTTAACTGTTTTTTAAAAATCTCCACTGAAACTGCACTCCTTATATCATAAGGCAGTTTGTTCCATAGCCTGGGAGCGGCTATTGAAAAGGCTCTGTCTCCATAAGTCTTTAAGTTAGATTTTGGCACGTGCAGAAGCTCTTGGGAATTCGACCGAAGCAAGCGTGTACACGTGCGATAATTGAGCAGTTCGACAATATAACTAGGTGCCAGGCCATTAAGGCCTTTATAGACTAAGAGTAGCATTTTAAATGTGATACGGTATTGTACAGGCAGCCAATGGAGTTTACACATAGCAGGAGTAATATGATTAAATCTTCTCGTAAGCGTGACAATACGTGCAGCAGTATTCTGAATCAGTTGTAGTCTATGTACTAAATACTTAGGAAGGCCATAGAGTAGCGCGTTACAGTTGTCTAACTTAGAGCCAATAAATGCATGGACTAAAATTTCTGCACTGTCTTGAGTAAGATATTTTCTGATTTTACCAATATTCCTTAGATGATAATGAGAACTTTTACATATCTTTTTCACATGTTGATCTAAATTCAGGCACTGATCTACAATAACCCCTAAGTTCCGTGCAGATGTCTTAGGATGGATCTCTTCAGCACCCACTTGGATAAATTTAAGGGCAGGCCTAGGACGGTACTTGGAACTGATAAGGACAAGTTCAGTTTTATCTTGGTTTAGCTTCAATCCGTTTCTCACCATCCAGCAGTCTATGTCCTTAACACAAAGTTCAAGATTTAATTTAGCCAAAGAGAGATCATCATGACAATCAGTCTTGAAAGATACATACAGTTGGGTGTCGTCAGCATAAAGATGGTACTGCAAGTTATGCTGCCTGATGATGTCAGCAATCGGTGAAGTGTAGAGAAGATACAATAAAGGACCTAATACGGATCCTTGGGGTACGCCACGATGTAATTGACGCTGTGTCGACTTTGAATCCTCAATCTGGACAAACTGCATTCGTGATGTAAGATATGATTTGAACCAAGCAAGCACATTGTCCTTCACACCAAACCGATGTGAGAGTCTTGACAACAGTATTGAATGGTCTACCGTGTCAAAGGCTGCTGATAGGTCAAGTAACAAAAGTATGACCGACTTATTATTATCAACAGCACGTAGGATATCATCCTGAACTCTCACTAAGGCTGTTTCAGTGGAATGGAGAGTCTTGTATGCAGACTGAAACGTCTCATTAAGATGGTATCTCATCACGTAGTCTGTCAGTTGAATGGCCGCAGACTTCTCAATCAGCTTAGAGATCATGTGGTAGTACCCACATATAAGCCACACCCGATAAAATGTGTGTGCTGGTACCTGCGTATAAGCCACACCCCTATAAAATATGATATGTGTGGTAGTACCCACATATAAGCCACACCCGATAAAATGTGTGTGCTGGTACCTGCGTGTAAGCCACACCCCTATAAAATATGATATGTGTGCTAGTACCTGCATATAAGCCACACCCCTATAAAATATGATGTGTGCTAGTACCAGCGTATAAGCCACACCCCTATAAAATATGATGTGTGCTAGTATAAGCTGCAGCCCTGAAATTAAACTTTGCCCTTTGTTTTTGTCCAAAATGTGTGGCCTTTTTGTGGATATTTATGGTATTTCATTTCAAAAGGCTGTTACATCTGAACATGCTTGATACTCCATTTTATAATTTAGTTTCTATCTCCTAATAATACAGGACTCTGGCTATGATCAAACCTGATGCTATTGGTTCTATGGGTAAGAATTGCATGTTACAGTACAGTTACATTATACATGTACTTTATAAATAAATAAATAAATTATACATTATTTAATGAAGTAAATTATGTAATTAATTATTTAACATCTGAATGGATCGAATCTACATGGTAGAATGTAATTGAAGGGCTGTGTGCAAAAAGTGCGTATTAAGTGATTCTTGATCACGTTCTAAATTCTCTCTTCGAAAACAAATAAATTGAAGGAGAATTTAGAATGTGATCAAGAATCACTTACGCCCTTTTTGCACACAGCCCTTCAATTATTGTCTCCTGCATTGGAACAAAATTCCTTGCAGTCCTAATAATTACTGTATTCACTCACAAATAAGCTGCACCTTTTTACCCAAAAGCTACGTTTGAAATCGGGGGTGAGGCTTAATTATCTGCGAGAACATCTGCACAAGGTTCCGTAAATTTACATAAATTAAAAATGTCAAAGAAATATTTTTTATTAACTCAAGCAATAATAATAAGTAAACACACAAAACCAAAAGAAACTAAGCGCAGCTGACCATTGCTTTTGCAAGTTTGGTGTATTAAAGTTAACAAGAGCCCATCTGGGCTTTCACTCGGGCCACATGAGATTGAAGATGAAATTACACTTTCATTTGAAATCCTCTAGTAATAACCGAAGGGAAGAATTATTAGCTGAATTTAGCAGTCTTTAGGAGTGGCTGGTAGCGCGGTGACATTCATTCTCTCAGCTCCCCTAGTATACATGTATATGAGCGTCGTTATCACAAAAAGGCTACTACTACCCACCATACTTGGCTGGCATGCACGCAGTTTTTGGTCTCCCGGCTTTTCTGGTTTTTTTTGTTCAGTCTTTAACCGGTATTCTTCTCAGAGGGGTGTTAGACGTGAGTCCTCCTTTTGTGTTAACAGTCCTCATGATAGCAAACTTGTGTCGATATTTCAGAATTTTCTCTCTTTATTAAAAGCCATATGCTCTCATGAATTCTCAGACGTTACGATGTCGATACGTCAGTATTTTCTCTCTTTATTAAAAGCATATAGGCGCGCTCGCGAGTTTTATCGCTCTTTACGATGCTTAACTAATGCTAAATCGTTTAGAAGTGCCGGCTCATGTAGTTATCCTACTTTGCATTTCAGTGTACGTGCGCCGGTTCATTCTGAAACGGCGATTGGTCCGATGATATCAGTGCAACCGGTTCTGCACTGCCTCCTGGGAATGCAACCCGAACTATAGGTAAAACGTCGCACATCATGAGCGTCGTTATCACAAAAAGGCTACTACTACCCACCATACTTGGCTGGCATGCACGCAGTTTTTGGTCTCCCGGCTTTTCTCGTTTTTTTTGTTCAGTCTTTAACCGGTATTCTTCTCAGAGGGGTGTTAGACGTGAGTCCTCCTTTTGTGTTAACAGTCCTCATGATAGCAAACTTGTGTCGATATTTCAGAATTTTCTCTCTTTATTAAAAGCCATATGCTCTCATGAATTCTCAGACGTTACGATGTCGATACGTCAGTATTTTCTCTCTTTATTAAAAGCATATAGGCGCGCTCGCGAGTTTTATCGCTCTTTACGATGCTTAACTAATGCTAAATCGTTTAGAAGTGCCGGCTCATGTAGTTATCCTACTTTGCATTTCAGTGTACGTGCGCCGGTTCATTCTGAAACGGCGATTGGTCCGATGATATCAGTGCAACCGGTTCTGCACTGCCTCCTGGGAATGCAACCCGAACTATAGGTAAAACTTCGCACATCATGAGCGTCGTTATCACAAAAAGGCTACTACTACCCACCATACTTGGCTGGCATGCACGCAGTTTTTGGTCTCCCGGCTTTTCTCGTTTTTTTTGTTCAGTCTTTAACCGGTATTCTTCTCAGAGGGGTGTTAGACGTGAGTCCTCCTTTTGTGTTAACAGTCCTCATGATAGCAAACTTGTGTCGATATTTCAGAATTTTCTCTCTTTATTAAAAGCCATATGCTCTCATGAATTCTCAGACGTTACGATGTCGATACGTCAGTATTTTCTCTCTTTATTAAAAGCATATAGGCGCGCTCGCGAGTTTTATCGCTCTTTACGATGCTTAACTAATGCTAAATCGTTTAGAAGTGCCGGCTCATGTAGTTATCCTACTTTGCATTTCAGTGTACGTGCGCCGGTTCATTCTGAAACGGCGATTGGTCCGATGATATCAGTGCAACCGGTTCTGCACTGCCTCCTGGGAATGCAACCCGAACTATAGGTAAAACTTCGCACATCATGAGCGTCGTTATCACAAAAAGGCTACTACTACCCACCATACTTGGCTGGCATGCACGCAGTTTTTGGTCTCCCGGCTTTTCTCGTTTTTTTTGTTCAGTCTTTAACCGGTATTCTTCTCAGAGGGGTGTTAGACGTGAGTCCTCCTTTTGTGTTAACAGTCCTCATGATAGCAAACTTGTGTCGATATTTCAGAATTTCTCTCTTTATTAAAAGCCATATGCTCTCATGAATTCTCAGACGTTACGATGTCGATACGTCAGTATTTTCTCTCTTTATTAAAAGCATATAGGCGCGCTCGCGAGTTTTATCGCTCTTTACGATGCTTAACTAATGCTAAATCGTTTAGAAGTGCCGGCTCATGTAGTTATCCTACTTTGCATTTCAGTGTACGTGCGCCGGTTCATTCTGAAACGGCGATTGGTCCGATGATATCAGTGCAACCGGTTCTGCACTGCCTCCTGGGAATGCAACCCGAACTATAGGTAAAACTTCGCACATCATGAGCGTCGTTATCACAAAAAGGCTACTACTACCCACCATACTTGGCTGGCATGCACGCAGTTTTTGGTCTCCCGGCTTTTCTCGTTTTTTTTGTTCAGTCTTTAACCGGTATTCTTCTCAGAGGGGTGTTAGACGTGAGTCCTCCTTTTGTGTTAACAGTCCTCATGATAGCAAACTTGTGTCGATATTTCAGAATTTTCTCTCTTTATTAAAAGCCATATGCTCTCATGAATTCTCAGACGTTACGATGTCGATACGTCAGTATTTTCTCTCTTTATTAAAAGCATATAGGCGCGCTCGCGAGTTTTATCGCTCTTTACGATGCTTAACTAATGCTAAATCGTTTAGAAGTGCCGGCTCATGTAGTTATCCTACTTTGCATTTCAGTGTACGTGCGCCGGTTCATTCTGAAACGGCGATTGGTCCGATGATATCAGTGCAACCGGTTCTGCACTGCCTCCTGGGAATGCAACCCGAACTATAGGTAAAACTTCGCACATCAATTGAGCGTCGTTATCACAAAAAGGCTACTACTACCCACCATACTTGGCTGGCATGCACGCAGTTTTTGGTCTCCCGGCTTTTCTCGTTTTTTTTGTTCAGTCTTTAACCGGTATTCTTCTCAGAGGGGTGTTAGACGTGAGTCCTCCTTTTGTGTTAACAGTCCTCATGATAGCAAACTTGTGTCGATATTTCAGAATTTTCTCTCTTTATTAAAAGCCATATGCTCTCATGAATTCTCAGACGTTACGATGTCGATACGTCAGTATTTTCTCTCTTTATTAAAAGCATATAGGCGCGCTCGCGAGTTTTATCGCTCTTTACGATGCTTAACTAATGCTAAATCGTTTAGAAGTGCCGGCTCATGTAGTTATCCTACTTTGCATTTCAGTGTACGTGCGCCGGTTCATTCTGAAACGGCGATTGGTCCGATGATATCAGTGCAACCGGTTCTGCACTGCCTCCTGGGAATGCAACCCGAACTATAGGTAAAACTTCGCACATCATGAGCGTCGTTATCACAAAAAGGCTACTACTACCCACCATACTTGGCTGGCATGCACGCAGTTTTTGGTCTCCCGGCTTTTCTCGTTTTTTTTGTTCAGTCTTTAACCGGTATTCTTCTCAGAGGGGTGTTAGACGTGAGTCCTCCTTTTGTGTTAACAGTCCTCATGATAGCAAACTTGTGTCGATATTTCAGAATTTTCTCTCTTTATTAAAAGCCATATGCTCTCATGAATTCTCAGACGTTACGATGTCGATACGTCAGTATTTTCTCTCTTTATTAAAAGCATATAGGCGCGCTCGCGAGTTTTATCGCTCTTTACGATGCTTAACTAATGCTAAATCGTTTAGAAGTGCCGGCTCATGTAGTTATCCTACTTTGCATTTCAGTGTACGTGCGCCGGTTCATTCTGAAACGGCGATTGGTCCGATGATATCAGTGCAACCGGTTCTGCACTGCCTCCTGGGAATGCAACCCGAACTATAGGTAAAACTTCGCACATCATGAGCGTCGTTATCACAAAAAGGCTACTACTACCCACCATACTTGGCTGGCATGCACGCAGTTTTTGGTCTCCCGGCTTTTCTCGTTTTTTTTGTTCAGTCTTTAACCGGTATTCTTCTCAGAGGGGTGTTAGACGTGAGTCCTCCTTTTGTGTTAACAGTCCTCATGATAGCAAACTTGTGTCGATATTTCAGAATTTTCTCTCTTTATTAAAAGCCATATGCTCTCATGAATTCTCAGACGTTACGATGTCGATACGTCAGTATTTTCTCTCTTTATTAAAAGCATATAGGCGCGCTCGCGAGTTTTATCGCTCTTTACGATGCTTAACTAATGCTAAATCGTTTAGAAGTGCCGGCTCATGTAGTTATCCTACTTTGCATTTCAGTGTACGTGCGCCGGTTCATTCTGAAACGGCGGTTGGTCCGATGATATCAGTGCAACCGGTTCTGCACTGCCTCCTGGGAATGCAACCCGAACTATAGGTAAAACTTCGCACATCATGAGCGTCGTTATCACAAAAAGGCTACTACTACCCACCATACTTGGCAGGCATGCACGCAGTTTTTGGTCTCCCGGCTTTTCTAGTTTTTTTTGTTCAGTCTTTAACCGGTATTCTTCTCAGAGGGGTGTTAGACGTGAGTCCTCCTTTTGTGTTAACAGTCCTCATGATAGCAAACTTGTGTCGATATTTCAGAATTGTCTCTCTTTATTAAAAGCCATATGCTCTCATGAATTCTCAGACGTTACGATGTCGATACGTCAGTATTTTCTCTCTTTATTAAAAGCATATAGGCGCGCTCGCGAGTTTTATCGCTCTTTACGATGCTTAACTAATGCTAAATCGTTTAGAAGTGCCGGCTCATGTAGTTATCCTACTTTGCATTTCAGTGTACGTGCGCCGGTTCATTCTGAAACGGCGATTGGTCCGATGATATCAGTGCAACCGGTTCTGCACTGCCTCCTGGGAATGCAACCCGAACTATAGGTAAAACTTCGCACATCATGAGCGTCGTTATCACAAAAAGGCTACTACTACCCACCATACTTGGCTGGCATGCACGCAGTTTTTGGTCTCCCGGCTTTTCTCGTTTTTTTTGTTCAGTCTTTAACCGGTATTCTTCTCAGAGGGGTGTTAGACGTGAGTCCTCCTTTTGTGTTAACAGTCCTCATGATAGCAAACTTGTGTCGATATTTCAGAATTTTCTCTCTTTATTAAAAGCCATATGCTCTCATGAATTCTCAGACGTTACGATGTCGATACGTCAGTATTTTCTCTCTTTATTGAAAGCATATAGGCGCGCTCGCGAGTTTTATCGCTCTTTACGATGCTTAACTAATGCTAAATCGTTTAGAAGTGCCGGCTCATGTAGTTATCCTACTTTGCATTTCAGTGTACGTGCGCCGGTTCATTCTGAAACGGCGATTGGTCCGATGATATCAGTGCAACCGGTTCTGCACTGCCTCCTGGGAATGCAACCCGAACTATAGGTAAAACTTCGCACATCATGAGCGTCGTTATCACAAAAAGGCTACTACTACCCACCATACTTGGCTGGCATGCACGCAGTTTTTGGTCTCCCGGCTTTTCTAGTTTTTTTTGTTCAGTCTTTAACCGGTATTCTTCTCAGAGGGGTGTTAGACGTAAGTCCTCCTTTTGTGTTAACAGTCCTCATGATAGCAAACTTGTGTCGATATTTCAGAATTTTCTCTCTTTATTAAAAGCCATATGCTCTCATGAATTCTCAGACGTTACGATGTCGATACGTCAGTATTTTCTCTCTTTATTAAAAGCATATAGGCGCGCTCGCGAGTTTTATCGCTCTTTACGATGCTTAACTAATGCTAAATCGTTTAGAAGTGCCGGCTCATGTAGTTATCCTACTTTGCATTTCAGTGTACGTGCGCCGGTTCATTCTGAAACGGCGATTGGTCCGATGATATCAGTGCAACCGGTTCTGCACTGCCTCCTGGGAATGCAACCCGAACTATAGGTAAAACTTCGCACATCATGAGCGTCGTTATCACAAAAAGGCTACTACTACCCACCATACTTGGCTGGCATGCACGCAGTTTTTGGTCTCCCGGCTTTTCTCGTTTTTTTTGTTCAGTCTTTAACCGGTATTCTTCTCAGAGGGGTGTTAGACGTGAGTCCTCCTTTTGTGTTAACAGTCCTCATGATAGCAAACTTGTGTCGATATTTCAGAATTTTCTCTCTTTATTAAAAGCCATATGCTCTCATGAATTCTCAGACGTTACGATGTCGATACGTCAGTATTTTCTCTCTTTATTAAAAGCATATAGGCGCGCTCGCGAGTTTTATCGCTCTTTACGATGCTTAACTAATGCTAAATCGTTTAGAAGTGCCGGCTCATGTAGTTATCCTACTTTGCATTTCAGTGTACGTGCGCCGGTTCATTCTGAAACGGCGATTGGTCCGATGATATCAGTGCAACCGGTTCTGCACTGCCTCCTGGGAATGCAACCCGAACTATAGGTAAAACTTCGCACATCATGAGCGTCGTTATCACAAAAAGGCTACTACTACCCACCATACTTGGCTGGCATGCACGCAGTTTTTGGTCTCCCGGCTTTTCTCGTTTTTTTTGTTCAGTCTTTAACCGGTATTCTTCTCAGAGGGGTGTTAGACGTGAGTCCTCCTTTTGTGTTAACAGTCCTCATGATAGCAAACTTGTGTCGATATTTCAGAATTTTCTCTCTTTATTAAAAGCCATATGCTCTCATGAATTCTCAGACGTTACGATGTCGATACGTCAGTATTTTCTCTCTTTATTAAAAGCATATAGGCGCGCTCGCGAGTTTTATCGCTCTTTACGATGCTTAACTAATGCTAAATCGTTTAGAAGTGCCGGCTCATGTAGTTATCCTACTTTGCATTTCAGTGTACGTGCGCCGGTTCATTCTGAAACGGCGATTGGTCCGATGATATCAGTGCAACCGGTTCTGCACTGCCTCCTGGGAATGCAACCCGAACTATAGGTAAAACTTCGCACATCATGAGCGTCGTTATCACAAAAAGGCTACTACTACCCACCATACTTGGCTGGCATGCACGCAGTTTTTGGTCTCCCGGCTTTTCTCGTTTTTTTTGTTCAGTCTTTAACCGGTATTCTTCTCAGAGGGGTGTTAGACGTGAGTCCTCCTTTTGTGTTAACAGTCCTCATGATAGCAAACTTGTGTCGATATTTCAGAATTTTCTCTCTTTATTAAAAGCCATATGCTCTCATGAATTCTCAGACGTTACGATGTCGATACGTCAGTATTTTCTCTCTTTATTAAAAGCATATAGGCGCGCTCGCGAGTTTTATCGCTCTTTACGATGCTTAACTAATGCTAAATCGTTTAGAAGTGCCGGCTCATGTAGTTATCCTACTTTGCATTTCAGTGTACGTGCGCCGGTTCATTCTGAAACGGCGATTGGTCCGATGATATCAGTGCAACCGGTTCTGCACTGCCTCCTGGGAATGCAACCCGAACTATAGGTAAAACTTCGCACATCATGAGCGTCGTTATCACAAAAAGGCTACTACTACCCACCATACTTGGCTGGCATGCACGCAGTTTTTGGTCTCCCGGCTTTTCTGGTTTTTTTAGTTCAGTCTTTAACCGGTATTCTTCTCAGAGGGGTGTTAGACGTGAGTCCTCCTTTTGTGTTAACAGTCCTCATGATAGCAAACTTGTGTCGATATTTCAGAATTTTCTCTCTTTATTAAAAGCCATATGCTCTCATGAATTCTCAGACGTTACGATGTCGATACGTCAGTATTTTCTCTCTTTATTAAAAGCATATAGGCGCGCTCGCGAGTTTTATCGCTCTTTACGATGCTTAACTAATGCTAAATCGTTTAGAAGTGCCGGCTCATGTAGTTATCCTACTTTGCATTTCAGTGTACGTGCGCCGGTTCATTGTGAAACGGCGATTGGTCCGATGATATCAGTGCAACCGGTTCTGCACTGCCTCCTGGGAATGCAACCCGAACTATAGGTAAAACTTCGCACATCATGAGCGTCGTTATCACAAAAAGGCTACTACTACCCACCATACTTGGCTGGCATGCACGCAGTTTTTGGTCTCCCGGCTTTTCTCGTTTTTTTTGTTCAGTCTTTAACCGGTATTCTTCTCAGAGGGGTGTTAGACGTGAGTCCTCCTTTTGTGTTAACAGTCCTCATGATAGCAAACTTGTGTCGATATTTCAGAATTTTCTCTCTTTATTAAAAGCCATATGCTCTCATGAATTCTCAGACGTTACGATGTCGATACGTCAGTATTTTCTCTCTTTATTAAAAGCATATAGGCGCGCTCGCGAGTTTTATCGCTCTTTACGATGCTTAACTAATGCTAAATCGTTTAGAAGTGCCGGCTCATGTAGTTATCCTACTTTGCATTTCAGTGTACGTGCGCCGGTTCATTCTGAAACGGCGATTGGTCCGATGATATCAGTGCAACCGGTTCTGCACTGCCTCCTGGGAATGCAACCCGAACTATAGGTAAAACTTCGCACATCATGAGCGTCGTTATCACAAAAAGGCTACTACTACCCACCATACTTGGCTGGCATGCACGCAGTTTTTGGTCTCCCGGCTTTTCTCGTTTTTTTTGTTCAGTCTTTAACCGGTATTCTTCTCAGAGGGGTGTTAGACGTGAGTCCTCCTTTTGTGTTAACAGTCCTCATGATAGCAAACTTGTGTCGATATTTCAGAATTTTCTCTCTTTATTAAAAGCCATATGCTCTCATGAATTCTCAGACGTTACGATGTCGATACGTCAGTATTTTCTCTCTTTATTAAAAGCATATAGGCGCGCTCGCGAGTTTTATCGCTCTTTACGATGCTTAACTAATGCTAAATCGTTTAGAAGTGCCGGCTCATGTAGTTATCCTACTTTGCATTTCAGTGTACGTGCGCCGGTTCATTCTGAAACGGCGATTGGTCCGATGATATCAGTGCAACCGGTTCTGCACTGCCTCCTGGGAATGCAACCCGAACTATAGGTAAAACTTCGCACATCATGAGCGTCGTTATCACAAAAAGGCTACTACTACCCACCATACTTGGCTGGCATGCACGCAGTTTTTGGTCTCCCGGCTTTTCTCGTTTTTTTTGTTCAGTCTTTAACCGGTATTCTTCTCAGAGGGGTGTTAGACGTGAGTCCTCCTTTTGTGTTAACAGTCCTCATGATAGCAAACTTGTGTCGATATTTCAGAATTTTCTCTCTTTATTAAAAGCCATATGCTCTCATGAATTCTCAGACGTTACGATGTCGATACGTCAGTATTTTCTCTCTTTATTAAAAGCATATAGGCGCGCTCGCGAGTTTTATCGCTCTTTACGATGCTTAACTAATGCTAAATCGTTTAGAAGTGCCGGCTCATGTAGTTATCCTACTTTGCATTTCAGTGTACGTGCGCCGGTTCATTCTGAAACGGCGATTGGTCCGATGATATCAGTGCAACCGGTTCTGCACTGCCTCCTGGGAATGCAACCCGAACTATAGGTAAAACTTCGCACATCATGAGCGTCGTTATCACAAAAAGGCTACTACTACCCACCATACTTGGCTGGCATGCACGCAGTTTTTGGTCTCCCGGCTATTCTCGTTTTTTTAGTTCAGTCTTTAACCGGTATTCTTCTCAGAGGGGTGTTAGACGTGAGTCCTCCTTTTGTGTTAACAGTCCTCATGATAGCAAACTTGTGTCGATATTTCAGAATTTTCTCTCTTTATTAAAAGCCATATGCTCTCATGAATTCTCAGACGTTACGATGTCGATACAGTCCCGCTCAAAAACTTTGCAACCACCACTAAACGCCAAACGGCGCTAACGGCTTTTAGCAGCGCTAGTGCCACTAACTTTTATCATTAGTGCCACCAAACCACTAGACGGCTTGAACCGTCGACGGCTAGCCACCAAACGTCTAGCGCCGTCGACGGCTAGCCACCAAACGTCTAGCGCCGTCGACGGCTAGCCACCAAACGTCTAGCGCCGTCGACGGCTAGCCACCAAAACCTCTGAGCCACCAACGGCTTAAGCCACTAAATCGTTGAGCCGCCGACGTTTCAAGAAGTTTATTTTGAAGCCTTTTATGCGCTGACGATTTTAAAGCCAAACACTGACGACCTATAAATACGATGATTATTCAAATCAGTTCATGGAAAATGTCACGCTTCCAGCCGTGTCGTAGAATTCTTGAGACCTTTGAAAAACGCATCCACATTAATAAAAGAACTCCAGAATATTTTATTGGACATCTTTTTCATTTTCCATAAAGGTTGAGTCCATGTAGTTGTGTGGTGAATTAAACTACAGTCGCACTTCCCGCGAAGTTTACGGCGTGGCACTCCAGTGTTGTTGTGTCAAAAACCAGACAATGTCTGCACAGCAAAGCGGTTTAAAGCAACACGTGAAGAATGAAACAGGAAGTTAGCTGTTCGCTGTTCGAGTTTTACTGAATGGTTTTGAAGTGATTTTCTTTAGTTATTCCAGGGAAAATCTGTGAAGTTCCCAAAAAAATGTCTTCGATTCTGTCAGACACGATGCGACTACAATTATTGTTAATATGCTAATTTTCGACTTCAGTTTGTTTACATTCACTCACACCGCAGTACGGTGCAGTGAAAACTTTTTCAATTCGTGCACTGACTAACGGCTAGCCGCCAAATGTCTTGAGCCGTTGACGGCTAGCCACCAAACGTCTAGCCACCAAACGTCTATTGGCGTCGACTGCTAGCCACCAAACGTCTAGTGGCGTCGACGGCTAGCCACCACTTTTTACCATTAGCGGCACCAAACCACTAACGTCCAGCCGCTAAAAAAATAGCGGCGCTGGTGGCGCTGACGGTTGCAAAGTTTTTGAGCGGGACTGTACGTCAGTATTTTCTCTCTTTATTAAAAGCATATTGGCGCGCTCGCGAGTTTTATCGCTCTTTACGATGCTTAACTAATGCTAAATCGTTTAGAAGTGCCGGCTCATGTAGTTATCCTACTTTGCATTTCAGTGTACGTGCGCCGGTTCATTCTGAAACGGCGATTGGTCCGATGATATCAGTGCAACCGGTTCTGCACTGCCTCCTGGGAATGCAACCCGAACTATAGGTAAAACTTCGCACATCAATTGAGCGTCGTTATCACAAAAAGGCTACTACTACCCACCATACTTGGCTGGCATGCACGCAGTTTTTGGTCTCCCGGCTTTTCTCGTTTTTTTTGTTCAGTCTTTAACCGGTATTCTTCTCAGAGGGGTGTTAGACGTGAGTCCTCCTTTTGTGTTAACAGTCCTCATGATAGCAAACTTGTGTCGATATTTCAGAATTTTCTCTCTTTATTAAAAGCCATATGCTCTCATGAATTCTCAGACGTTACGATGTCGATACGTCAGTATTTTCTCTCTTTATTAAAAGCATATAGGCGCGCTCGCGAGTTTTATCGCTCTTTACGATGCTTAACTAATGCTAAATCGTTTAGAAGTGCCGGCTCATGTAGTTATCCTACTTTGCATTTCAGTGTACGTGCGCCGGTTCATTCTGAAACGGCGATTGGTCCGATGATATCAGTGCAACCGGTTCTGCACTGCCTCCTGGGAATGCAACCCGAACTATAGGTAAAACTTCGCACATCATGAGCGTCGTTATCACAAAAAGGCTACTACTACCCACCATACTTGGCTGGCATGCACGCAGTTTTTGGTCTCCCGGCTTTTCTCGTTTTTTTTGTTCAGTCTTTAACCGGTATTCTTCTCAGAGGGGTGTTAGACGTGAGTCCTCCTTTTGTGTTAACAGTCCTCATGATAGCAAACTTGTGTCGATATTTCAGAATTTTCTCTCTTTATTAAAAGCCATATGCTCTCATGAATTCTCAGACGTTACGATGTCGATACGTCAGTATTTTCTCTCTTTATTAAAAGCATATAGGCGCGCTCGCGAGTTTTATCGCTCTTTACGATGCTTAACTAATGCTAAATCGTTTAGAAGTGCCGGCTCATGTAGTTATCCTACTTTGCATTTCAGTGTACGTGCGCCGGTTCATTCTGAAACGGCGATTGGTCCGATGATATCAGTGCAACCGGTTCTGCACTGCCTCCTGGGAATGCAACCCGAACTATAGGTAAAACTTCGCACATCATGAGCGTCGTTATCACAAAAAGGCTACTACTACCCACCATACTTGGCTGGCATGCACGCAGTTTTTGGTCTCCCGGCTTTTCTCGTTTTTTTTGTTCAGTCTTTAACCGGTATTCTTCTCAGAGGGGTGTTAGACGTGAGTCCTCCTTTTGTGTTAACAGTCCTCATGATAGCAAACTTGTGTCGATATTTCAGAATTTTCTCTCTTTATTAAAAGCCATATGCTCTCATGAATTCTCAGACGTTACGATGTCGATACGTCAGTATTTTCTCTCTTTATTAAAAGCATATAGGCGCGCTCGCGAGTTTTATCGCTCTTTACGATGCTTAACTAATGCTAAATCGTTTAGAAGTGCCGGCTCATGTAGTTATCCTACTTTGCATTTCAGTGTACGTGCGCCGGTTCATTCTGAAACGGCGATTGGTCCGATGATATCAGTGCAACCGGTTCTGCACTGCCTCCTGGGAATGCAACCCGAACTATAGGTAAAACTTCGCACATCAATTGAGCGTCGTTATCACAAAAAGGCTACTACTACCCACCATACTTGGCTGGCATGCACGCAGTTTTTGGTCTCCCGGCTTTTCTCGTTTTTTTTGTTCAGTCTTTAACCGGTATTCTTCTCAGAGGGGTGTTAGACGTGAGTCCTCCTTTTGTGTTAACAGTCCTCATGATAGCAAACTTGTGTCGATATTTCAGAATTTTCTCTCTTTATTAAAAGCCATATGCTCTCATGAATTCTCAGACGTTACGATGTCGATACGTCAGTATTTTCTCTCTTTATTAAAAGCATATAGGCGCGCTCGCGAGTTTTATCGCTCTTTACGATGCTTAACTAATGCTAAATCGTTTAGAAGTGCCGGCTCATGTAGTTATCCTACTTTGCATTTCAGTGTACGTGCGCCGGTTCATTCTGAAACGGCGATTGGTCCGATGATATCAGTGCAACCGGTTCTGCACTGCCTCCTGGGAATGCAACCCGAACTATAGGTAAAACTTCGCACATCATGAGCGTCGTTATCACAAAAAGGCTACTACTACCCACCATACTTGGCTGGCATGCACGCAGTTTTTGGTCTCCCGGCTTTTCTCGTTTTTTTTTGTTCAGTCTTTAACCGGTATTCTTCTCAGAGGGGTGTTAGACGTGAGTCCTCCTTTTGTGTTAACAGTCCTCATGATAGCAAACTTGTGTCGATATTTCAGAATTTTCTCTCTTTATTAAAAGCCATATGCTCTCATGAATTCTCAGACGTTACGATGTCGATACGTCAGTATTTTCTCTCTTTATTAAAAGCATATAGGCGCGCTCGCGAGTTTTATCGCTCTTTACGATGCTTAACTAATGCTAAATCGTTTAGAAGTGCTGGCTCATGTAGTTATCCTACTTTGCATTTCAGTGTACGTGCGCCGGTTCATTCTGAAACGGCGATTGGTCCGATGATATCAGTGCAACCGGTTCTGCACTGCCTCCTGGGAATGCAACCCGAACTATAGGTAAAACTTCGCACATCATGAGCGTCGTTATCACAAAAAGGCTACTACTACCCACCATACTTGGCTGGCATGCACGCAGTTTTTGGTCACCTAGGAATTAGTAAGAATACCAAGCTTGAGCATACTTTGGTAAATAGAAACTGAATAGCAAGCGTCCCTCCAATTCATACAAACGTCCCTCATTTTTGCGATTTTTGAAAGCTCACGACATGGTAAATATCCAATGAAACGTCCCCAAATTTGGTAAACTTACTAATTTCAATGTGCTCTTTCTAATGATGAAGTTAATTTCTTAATTAGATTAACTTTAGAAACTCGGCCCAGTCCTTTTTTCATTTTGTAGTTACCAATTGATAGAACGCTGTTGATAAGCCGTTGGCCTGGTCTCCTTCTCAGTATTGGTAGGGGATGTGAAAGAACCTGTTGTACTACTCGAAAAATAGCAGGGGATTGTCACCCGGTACAGCAGCCTGGCCATTGCACTAACCACACACTCAACATTGTTAACTGCGTGACAGCTATCAGCGCCGTATATAGAAGCAGTCTGTAACTTCACTGACAGGATGCCAGTAATTTGTAAAGCGCCATGGTGATATGGCGCTATATAAATATGGCCATTATTATTCGTATATATAGGATGACAATGAACAATAGAATAGGGCAGCTAGTAGAAAAAATGATAATAATTTTAACACACCATGAAGGCAAAGCATATTAAAACATGCTACGTCGCGCCACTTTACTGCGTAATATTGACTATTTTGTATTTCTTTCTTACTTAATAGAGAAAATCGTAATTTCCAGGTCGGGTATTTGCTGATTAAAAATAGTTGTTGTGCTAAAAATATTTTTAATAATGGTTGGCTCAGATTATTTTTTTGCCATTTGTTAATGTAAATGTACTTAACTGTGTATTCTTTTTTTTCCAGGTATACCGATCATCCTGTCAAGAACATCTGTGGTTGTTCATTTATTCTCTTGTTTTAATAAGAAAAGCCTGTACTCTCCGTTTTTGTCAATAATTTTGTCATGTTTTGATTTTGAAGTATCGTCCGTGTTACTTGAAAGAAATAAAACTATTTTCAACGCTGTTGTTGTTGTTCAAAGTGATATCCGAACACTGAGCCGGTGTCACAGCGGATTTTATCCCCCCCCCCCCCCCCCGGATCAAATCCGCTAGCGTAATCTATCCCCCCGGATGAAATCTGATAGCGAATTCTATCCCACTCGCAGATTTCATCGCCCCGATTTTGATCCGGGGGGATAGATTCCGCTAGCGGATTTGTTCCGGGGGGATGAAATCCGCGGGGGCCGAAATCCGCTAGGACACCGGCATGGTTGGTTAATTTAGATGTTACTATCCATTGACAACTAGTCAATAGTTACCTAGCAATTGCCCTTTTTCCATTAAATAATTTGTGATGGTTAATATAAATATGGGTGTTT
Organism: Actinernus sp. WN-2022; assembly: GCA_030867875.1. NCBI lineage: Eukaryota > Metazoa > Cnidaria > Anthozoa > Actiniaria > Actinernidae > Actinernus > Actinernus sp. WN-2022. Next base: position 5 of record JAOWCC010000937.1, on the reverse strand, counting down.
CAAAC